>JAYEVH010000134.1:0-204576 GCA_036346255.1 Ampelocalamus luodianensis
CGAGCACGGTGTTCCGCCGCAGCGATTCCGGCCGCCTCTGACCCTCTTCATCGGCGTTATCTTGGGCTTATCCTTCCGGAGTCGAGGCGGCCGTTGCGCACCTTCCCGGCTTCGGCCCGTAGCGTCTTCTCCGCGGAGCCGTGTCTTCGTCTCCGCCTCGTTCGCCGCCGGCTTGCCGGCGCATCTCCGTGGTCTGCGCTGCCGCCATCGAAGTTCGCGAGGTCTTAGCGAACCAAGGTATAACCCACTTGCCCGTAAACCCTCCGGTTCGCTAGATCAGCTGCGGCGCAGCCACGCCGCCCCGCTGCGCGCCGCGAACCGCCAGCGGCGTTAGAGTTAATCTCCTCCATTAGCGTTAATCATCTTGTATTTGTATCACCGCCGTGGGCCTCCCGAGCTAATCGCGTTTAGAATTTTAATTCAGCCCGTTAGTTATCCTCTCAGTCGCCATGTGGGCCCATGTTGTCGCTAATGTTCGTGTAACTTGCTTAATACGCTTTCGGTTGGGAAGCGATTTCATACTTGTAAGTTAGAGTACGTCGAGTAAGCCAAGACGATTCTCGTATCACGCCGATGTCACCTTCTAGTGGCGTGGCCGCCTGGTCGGCGCTTTCGCGCGGTCCCGCTTTGTCGCTGGTGGGGCTAATGGGTGTCGTGAGAAAAAGGAATTAATGCTTTAGTTTTTCTGAAATGCTTTTCTGGTTTGCTGGTAATTCAATTAAACTTAGAAAATGCATAACTAATTCAATTTTTCTCCAAATCACATGAAACCAGTTCTGTTATTTTTCATTTTTAAATGTACTATTTACTAAAATTGGTTTCAGCTATGTCTCTGTTGCCAAAAATCTGTTAATTAATTAAATAGTGTTTTATGTATTTACAAAATTAGAAAATTCATATCTATCCCAATATTTGTCCAAATCCAGTAAATCCAATTTTGTAAATTTTCATTTTTAGTGTACTAATTATCAGGATAGGTTTTAGATATGTTTCTGTTCATAAATTTTGTTAAATAATTAAAATGGTGGTTTTATGTGTATTTTAACTTAGAAAATTCATAGAAATTTCATAACAACTTAAAATGAATTGTTCTCTGTTTCTAAAATTTTGATAATTCTTGTTTTAGCTGCTGTCTAAATTTTGGTTTGTTTTGATGTTGTTGAATGTTGAAGTGTTGTCGGTGTTATTTGTTCTTATTCGTTGTTTTTTTTCTCGATCGATAGATTGCGACGATTCCGGTGTGTTTGAGAGTGAGCCTCTGTAAATCGTTGAGCCTATTGAGCAAAGACAGTGCAAGCGTTTGATCATGTTAATCCCAGTATTTTAAAGTCTAATATTTTGTTTCAACTGTATGTATGCATCGCTTAATTTGTGTTAAATTGGTTAGTTAATCCTTTAGATGCATAATCTGTAGGTAAATGATTATCCTCTACTACCTGAGCCTAGGTTATTTGCTGTGATTCGAGATCGTTGGATGATCTCTTGTCACTTAGTAGATACGATTTCAACTGCTTAGACATGCTTAGTATCGGTAGAAATGGGCGGTTATCGACTTAGTCGGTAACCTTGATCACACAAAATTTACTATAACTTTATGTTTCAGCATTTTTGCTGTGTTTATTTGTGAAAACTAAAAATGAAAATAAAATGATTTAGACTTGGGCACAACGGTATGTTGGTGTGATCTGTTGGGTGTGACTGGAAAGGTGCCCGAGTCAACAAGGACCGAACATCTTGTTACACTAAACCAAGCATTTTAGCGTGCTAACCACACTAGAGTATATGGGACCTCTCTTGACCTAGTACTTTGGCGTGTATTGGCTCCGGGTCGCAGGAGGTCGCAGGAGGGATGGTGTTGGGAGCATGGTAGTTGTCCGAAAAGCTTTACCCCGCAAAGGTAATTGTCTTTTCGGCTTTACCATGTAAGCGTATAGATTTCTATCCATACGAGCGGCTCGTAGTTAATACACAATATTGGAAAAAGTCTCGTAGGACTTAGTCAGGCTTTGCATACCTTCTAAGTGTGCTTTGGCTTAAAGCGGTCTCAAGTGTGGGTGCATGGTACACCCCGCAGGTTAAAACTATTCGAATAGCCTCATCCTAGGTTATGGACACGCTTGGCAAGGTCTTCCAAGAGTTAGACTACAACCTTTTAAATTAAAACTTGACGGGTGGTACGAATCTGGGGGTTCGTACTATGTTGTGGTGGCTATTGGGATAGTCACTTCCAGGTGGTTACTTGTATCTATCTTTATTTTCGCTGTTATTTCAACACTAAAAATGAATTGCAAATTGCCTTCAAACTGTATTACATTATTGCAAATAAAGCTGGCTTTATGCAAATGAAACATATGGACTCCTCCAAATAAGCCTGCATGTAGCATATGAACAGGTCTGCTAGTTCACACGTCAGTCTTGCGAGTACAAAAACAATTTTTGTACTCAGCTGCTTTGCTTAATGTTTTTGTTGCAGAGGAAGAAGGTGAGCCCCAAGGGCCTCACTTCTGTGAGTTGTGCTGCCGCTTCGTGTTTGACGACTAGGCTTGGCGGTCCGGTCAGATGCCTTGTGGGTTGAAGGCACGCTGATTGGCTTTGTTTATAGCCATCTTATGGCACTTTTGCTTCCGCTGTCGTTCTTCTGTTATTTATGTATCTTTTGGCCTGTCGGCCTTGGTCTGTAATAACTCTACTGTTGTTTACCTTCTGCTTAGTAGTGTAATGTTTGGACTCTATGTTTGGAATGGAGTTGATGCATAATTTTGTGGCGAGGTGTGTATACTGCATTCTGGGAAGTATACATATCTCGAGGCTCGGTTTATTTGATTTGTGATGCTAGGCCTGTGGTTGGTTAGCATTACAAGCCAAATAAATTGGGGTCCTCACAAAGTTGGTATCAGAGCCATCCTGACCGTAGTAACCCAAGCATAGTCGTCCTTAGGATATTTTGGAAAGGCTTATTTTCAAAGTATAAAAAGGGTTTATGAAAACCTAGCCAGATTCTCAGATTTTACTCCTTATCTATCTTAGCCTTTTACTCTCATCTTACTATAATTTGAGTTTTAAAAACTTGGTTTCTCTCTTTCCTTTCAAAAGATAGTTACTACTGGTGGAATTAGTTTTTGGGAGAACCATGGAAGATTAATCTAACCGAAGCTTGTGGGAACATAAGGGTAGGATGTGTTGTAAGTCTACTATGTGTCTAATTTTTGCCAGATGTTTTGCTTTGCTGTTAGCTGTATTGAACCAAGTTTTGAATTGTGAAACCTTGCCTTCTCGAACGATGGCTCCTCTGTCAATACGAGTTGGTCGTTTCGGGAGATTGATGTTTGAAGTTTAAATGCTTGTGCTTGTCACTAGTTATTTTTGAGCTGTTTCAGTGCTTTATTGATTTCTTGCTCTCAGTCTATCACTAACCTATCTTAGCAAACAGGATGGCTGGGAGGACGCGGCGATCACACCTACTGGCCGGTCATGATGAGGAGCTTCCTCCCGCCAGAACGGTCATATTGCCATGGCCGCCCCAAGAGCAAGTGACACACCGTTATAAGCACTACATCGCAGTCCACATTGCACATGTCGGTGTACTTCCCAATAGAAAACGTCACACGCACCATATAGTTCACCTTAACCTTATCAAGTTTTGCCCAGGTCTGAAACAAATTGCGCCGCTGTTCTAGTGACGGCGATGGCATCACACTAAGCACCTTGGCGTGCAAACAATGGAATATCGCTCGTTGTTAGGAAACTCGTGATCGCACTCACATTGTTCTATGTCATTAGTGTGCAAGATCGGTGTGTATCGCACGACTCATCATCATCGGTCAAACATAACCGCCATCCTCCGTGATAAGCATAGTTCTGACATTGGGGCAGTCCCTCTGAAAATGGCCAACACCCTTGCACTTGTGGCAAATAATGTCACGTGAACGGCTTGTCGACCCTATAGACGAGGTCGCACTAGCAGCAGGCGCCGCAGGTCGACGCACCGTCTGCCGTGTACTCTCCGCTTACTCGCAGAATGCGCGATCGCCGAATTGCCGCCACGAGTGCTCTTGTTTGGCGTGCTATTGTTATATGGCTGTCCCGGATCGGTCAAGGACGGAACGGCAACAACCGTGCATCTTCAATCACTTGTCGCTGGCTTCGCGTGCTTGGTGCAAAGCACTCAATCATATCATTATAGGGATGGTGATTGACAATGCGTTGATAAAGATGATTCATGCCAGCTAGAAATCTCGCATGTATCATGATAGTTTCCATCTCCTTATGATATTCATCAATTGATTTCATACCTTGTCGCAGCCCTGTCAACTTCTCAAATAGTGAGCGCTTGTAGTGGCGAGGTACAAAGCGTGCCCGCAAGTGCTGCTTCATCTGCTCCCAGGTGATAATCGGCAACTCATGGCGCTCCATGCGCTTACGGATGAACTGCTCCCACCAATGTGTGGCATAATCATCCAATCCATTGGACGCAAGCAGCACCTTCTCATTGGAATAGTTGTTCATCCGAAATAACTTATCAACTTTTAGCTCCCATCTGAGGTATTGTTCCGAATTTGTACCACCTAAAAATATAGGAAGGTTAAACTTGGGCTTAGCGACAAAATCGTCGGCGTCGTCGTGTCGAGGACGCTGCACGTTGTTGCGGTGGTGGCGCTGTCGGTCATCGTAGTCGTCGATGGGGAAATCATCATCCCATTGCTCGACCTCATAAACCCAGCTACGAGGTGCACGATGCACACCTCCTCTGTGGACACCCTGTGGTGGGCCTCCACCCTGGCCGCCGTTGCCTCGGCCACGCCCGTGGGCCTGGGGGCGTGCCGCGGCTGCCATCCCGACATTTGGCGGCACCGCCATGCGACGCTCCTGTCGTTGTCGTCGCTCCTCATCCACACGAATAGCACGCTCCTCCTCGGTCTCATTGTGCAAAACAGCCGGATGGCCGTGCACACTCGTGTCATCACCGCGCACCCCACGAGATTGTGTTGTGCGAACATGGCGCGAGCTCGTGAAGTTATTGTTGATGGCCGTGCACAATTGTGTGACCTCCTCCCGAGGGTGTTCACCCACCAACTTCCCGAGTTCATCGCGCACGCCATTGTCACCATCATGAAGTTGCTTTTGTAGCATCTCGCGCAACCAAAGTGTACTCGTCCACGTGAACCGCGCCCGGATTAGGTGGATCCTCCTCGTGACCTGACATGGCAACAACTCACAAACAAGAAATGAGGTTATATCTAGGTTAGTAAAACAAAAGCTCTCTTTACTACGCTCGCAACTCACTGTCCTGAAAGCAAGGCAAGCTTACCGCTCCAAAGCGAATCAAGGACGGCAAATCGACAGATTGACAAATAACGACCTTAACCCGGTAATGTATGAGCATAACCAAGAGTAAGGGAGTACACAAACAGGTGTAGGTGGAGCTTGGACAGGTATGTGTATATCCTATGCAATCTGATATTCAAGGTATTGTAAAGCTAAGTAATGATCCAAGATAGAGTATTTTGCCTATGTGCTGATCCAATAGGTTTAAGCGAAGTGTATGAACGCACACGCAAAGATAAATGAGACTTAATGCAAACAAAGGAATGAGCTCAAACGGAAATAGAGATAAAACAAGCTCGTTTTGCACCAAGTACAAGCATAGACGCTAGCCAATTGCAACAAAATATACTAGGGCGCAAGATTGCTCAAAGAAAATTGAAAAACACAAGGTGAAACTATGACCCGGTACTGTAGCAGCCAAATCGCGGATCAACTCGAAAAATGATGGCCTCTTCACGGGGAACCTTAGAATCACTTGTAGAGGGGCTCTATCAATTTTGAGCGAATTCGGAGAAACTTGAAATTTTCTCGGTTTGCGAGCCCGTTTTGAGGCCCTAAACGACCTTTTTTGGGGTCGAAGTTGCTGCGCGTGTGCCCGATGGCTTACGCGGATCTAAAATCCCTAGATCTATTTTCCCGTTTCCTTTCCAACGGATCAAGAAACGCTCCAATCGGAGGTCGTATGCAAAAGTTAGCTTTTCGCACACTATTTTTTTAGGGCCGCAGCTCTTTCTATTTGCGGCTGCCTTTTCCTTCTTTTCTCTGTGCTTTCCTCCCCACGGAAGTGCGCAACCCTCACAAATCAGCAATGTGTTGTCAACGTGAATGAGCAGCCCTAGGTGCAATATCAATAGCTAGTCTCAAGATGAAAGGATATAAGTGATGCACAAGGATGCCAACGTGGTTTGACCAATGAAGAAGTACAGGCCCGAACTCCAGTGGACTCGGATAGGAACTTCCCAAGAGATGGACTCGGACTCTACCTCCCCAATGGAATTCGGAAGGGACACTTGTAGGACCGATTCGGATACCAAAAGGAAGCAAGGGTTTCCAATCCGCGCGGCCAAGCTGTCGACGGCGCACGGGTTGGCCGACCGCAAGACAGTAGGCTAAAGTGGATGCGAAATACTCTTTTTGGGTGCTAATTGAGGAGTTCAATCAGCAGTTTTTTTAACAACGATTAAGCAACGCAAAAGTAAAACACACGGATCAGAACTAAAACAAAACCCTAATGGATGAAAACTTAACTAAACGCACAAGAAATAACAGATTAAACTACAGTTTTGGTATTGCAATTTTCGGTTTATTGGACGATAGCACGGAAAAACAATCTAACTACGGTAAAGAAATTCTCACCGAGTAAACCTAGAATCGATACCACATGATACGGGAGGCCCGATCTTCTCGGAGAAACCGTGGATAGTTGATGCGAAGTAGGCGATGTCGCTAGCTGAACACTCGCGCCAATGCACGAACCTCAACTCTTGAATATGCCCAAACACACCGGGTAGTTGTTCGTCGCGAGACCACGAACGACGAACGCCAAGTCCCCAATTCTCAATGGAACGACGGCTTGACCCTGGATTGCAGAACAAAACAATGGATCGCCTAATTCTCTCTCAAAGTCCTCGCATGAACTCTGGTGTCGAAAGAACAAGCAATAGCTATGTTTCAATCTTATGCATAAACTGGTCTAATGGATACAAAGGAGGGGCAAGGGTACTTAAGGTGCCCTCCACGACTCACGCACGGCCTAGGGCCGGCTACACACGCCGAATCAAACTCTAATTCGGCTAAGACCCAAAAAACACACAAAAAGGAAAACCTAACTTAAATCCATCACATTGTTTCGGTCATAGCGGCGCGACCGTACGTCTTCTGAAGTTGGGGCCATACCCATTGTGTGGGCCTTGGAATAAGCTTTCAAACAAGTCCAAGAACACCCCAATCGGACTCCGTATGCAAAAGTTATGGCCTTTTTATTACAGCCCTGTTGGGCTGTCCCGAACCGAATCTGAATTGAATTCTGAGTTGATTCCTAGATGAATTTCGGTTGGGCTTGTGGAGGATCAGAATTGGGCTTGAATTCTTGGGCCTTTCTCCTCTTGGTTGACCCACGTGAGCTTCTCCTCCATTTCTTTAGCTCCGGCCTCCCTCTCCTCCCTCTCGGTTCCAAAGGCTTCACAATGTTCAAACCTGAGAATGTACAAAACATTTGCATGAGGTAGTACCCAATTCTCATCAATGAAAATAGAAGATTCATTAAGAAACAAAAGCACCTGTTGATTTAGAAGTTTAGCTCTTGCTCTAGTCAGTGGACAAACATGCACTTCTGCACTTGTATTATTTGTAGATTCACTTATGGCGTCCATCTCAGTATATGCGTGACCACCAATAGGGAAAGATGTATCAGTGTTAGGGATGCCCTCATCAGGCCTCTTGCTGGTGTTGCTTATGAACAAGTGCGATGTTGGATGTTCTGTGCAGTCTGAGGGTTTGAGGTATGTGCATGTTGAGTTATATCCATGCTTGTCTATAAGTGATGCAATTTGTCGCTTTAGATTGCCCTACGACCTGACTATGGTTGCTATTTTCGACCTAAGGTCGTGAAGGGTGGATTATTTCATAGTATCTAGTTGATCTGAATTGGATGCTTTTATGTAGTAAAATTGGCAAGATATTTGTGTGACACATATCCAGAACGTTGTTTCAATACAAATTACTGCACTGCAATTCCTGGGACATTTTGTAGAGCAATTTTATGAGGAAATTTTTTAGTTTCTTTTTTGTTAAGACATTTTGTAATTTTTACCTATTCAATGATTGCTAGCTGTTTGCTTCCATCAATTAGGCAAGGAATTAACAACAGTGCACCAAGCAACATTCTTAATTGTGATGGTTCCATATCATTCCAATTGTATAATTTATTAATTTTTTATCTGTAGACTCTGTTCACTGTACATTGAAATTCTTACTATGTTACTTTGATCTAGTGGGTTGCAACTAAGATATAATTCCTGTTATCAATTGTCTGCTCAGTTGATTTTTGCAAAAGCTTGTGGTGTTTTTCTTCTTTATGATCAAACTTAAAAAGCCTATCTGTAACAGCCCCAGTTCTATAAACAGTAATAATCAGCATTATGAACAATAATGGGACACTGTTCATAGCATTACTGTTCTTAATCACCAGTTAGGAGTTGCTGTTACCATGTAAAACCTTCCTTTTTGGCCAAAGACTAAAAAACTTATTTAATGTTTTCAAGGAAATACAAGATAAAACTTGTATTATGACTGGGAAGTATTTTTATTAAAGCCTAGATAAATTATCTTGGCTGAAAATATTTTTGTTGCATTTTTAGAAATTATTTTGGCCGAAAGCAAAATAATTATCTTTAAATGAATACTTTCGGGCTAAAATAAATATTTATGTATTTTACAAAGTGATTATGTGATTTCAAAATTTATCTGGGAAATATATCATCCCAGTAGCCTCCAGCAAAAATTTCATGATTTTATAAATTTAGTTGCTATTTTTAAAATCCCAGTCAAACCTTTTAAGCATTTGAATAAGATTTGGTCAATTAATCTGGTCTGGACTCAAGACCTAGTACTGTAGCGACTCGATCCCATGCTGTTGGGTCCAACCCAGTGCAACCGGTCCGGCTCTGTCACGCTCGGGCACGAGCCCGAACCCTATGCGCGATATGAGCCGTTGATTTTCAATCGAACTGATGAGGGCATCCCTAACACTTATACATCTTTCCCTATTGGTGGTCATACACATACTGAGGTGGACGCCATACATGACGCTACAAATAATTCAAGCAAGTAGTGCATATTGGTCCACCGACGAGAGCAAGAGCTAAACTTCTAAATCAACAGGTGCTTTTGTTTCTAAATGAATCTTCTATTGTCATTGATGAGAATTGGGTATTACCTCATGCAAATGTTTTGTGCATTCTCAGGTTTGAACATTGTGAAGCCTTTGGAGGAGAGGGAGGCCAGGAACAAATTCATGGAGGAGAAACACATGTGGCCAACAAGGGTTACATTGGCATCAAAAGAAGCATCAAGTGTATCGAACAAATTCAAGCAAGCTAAGAGAAGGAAAGCTCACAATACAAGGGGAACCGAGAGGGAGACTAGTTTAAATTTCCAAATTAAAGTAGGACGTTTTTGAATCTGATATCGTTCACGTGAATAAGAATCGGACTCGATCATCGTAGCAATGGCCGTGTCGGACTCGGACATCAGTAGCACTTGCCATCGTTCATCCGAGTTTTGTGCTTGCGTGGGAGGCTATATAAACCACCCATGGCCGCACCATAGAGGCGCGAACCGGTTTATGCATAAGATTGAAACATAGCTATTGCTTGTTCTTTCGACACCGAGTTCATGCGAGGACTTTGAGAGAGAATTAGGTGATCCATTGTTTGTTCCGCAACTCGGTCAAGCCGCGCTCCATTGGGAATTGGGACTTGGCGTTCGCCGCTCGTGGTCTCGCGACGAACAACTACCGTGTGTTTTGGGCGTATTCAAGAGTTGAGGGTTCGTGCATTGGCGCGAGTGTTCAGCTAGCGACATCGTCTACTTCGCATCAACTATCCACGGTTCCTCACCGAGAAGATCGGGCCTCCCCGTATCATATGGTATCGATTCTAGGTTTACTCGGTGAGAATTTCTTTACCGTAGTTAGATTCGTTTTTATCCTATCGCCCCATAAACCTAAAATTGTAATACCAAAACCGTAGTTTAATCTGTTATTTCTTGTGCGCTTAGTTAAGTTTTCATCGATTAGAGTTTTTGTTTTAGTGCTGATCCTCGTGTTCCGTTTTGCGTTGCTTAATCGTTGTGTTCACATAAACCGCATAAAATTGCTGATTGAACTCCTCAATTAGCACCCAAAAGAGATAGCTGACCAAACACTTTGGGTTTCTTGAGCTTCACTTATATCCTTTCATCCTTGAGACTAGCTTTTGTACATTGCACTAGGGCTGTTCTTTGGTTTATTTACACGTTGTTGAATTGTGAGACTTGTGCAATCAAGAGGAGCAAACCCTATTTTGGCCATTGCAATAAGAAAAGAGGAAAAGGCAGCGTTACAAGAAAAAGCCACGGCTTGAAAAGGTATAAAAAAAAAGATCAAACCCGCAAATACCAAGACCAAATTTTTTCCTTTCGGTTTCCTTAATAGCCAAGGGCGAAGAGCTTTGTTCATGCGGTTTTGAGGAAAAAACAAACAAAAAGGGGCTGGCGAAATTGGGAAGAGTAAACCTTAGTCCACAATTTCAGATTGTGTATTTAATCTATTTGAGCAATCTTTGCCCTAACATTGATATCTTTGCAATTGGCTAGCGTCTCTCATAGTACTTGGTGCAAAACGAGCTAGTTTTCATCTCAATTTCAGTTTGTCTCTCACTAGCTCATTCCTTTGTTTGCATTAAGTCACATTTATCTTTGTTTGTGCGTTCATACACTTCGCTTAAACCTTTGGATCAGCACATAGGCAAAATACTCTAGCTTGGATCATTACTTAGCTTTACAATACCTTGAATATCAGATTGCATAGGATATACACATACCTATCCGAGCTCCACCTACACCGCTTGTGTACCCCCTTGCTCTTGGTTACGCTCATACATTACCGGGTTAAGGTCGCTCGTCACAATCGTCGATTTGCCGCCCTGATTCACTTTGGAACGGTAAGCTTGTCTTGTTTTCAGGACAGTGAGTTGCGAGCGTAGTAGAGAGCGCTTTTGTTTTACTAACCCAGATATAACCTCGTTTCTTGTTTGTGAGTTGTTGCCATGTCAGGTCACGAGGAGGATCCACCTAATCCGGAGGCACCGTTACGTGGGATGAGTACACTGCTGCGCGAGATGCCGCAAAAACAACTTCAAGATGGTGACAATGGCGTGCGCGATGAACTCGGGAAGTTCGGATCGACTAAACACCCTCGGGAGGAGGTCACACACCGCGCACGCCATCAACCATAACTTCCTCGAGCTACGCCATGTTCGCACAACACAATCTTCGTGGGGGTGCGCAAGTTGATGACACGAGTGTGCACGGCCCTCCGACCGTTTTGCACAATGAGACCGAGGAGGAGCGTGCTATTCGTGTGGATGAGGAGCGACGACAACGACAGGCGCGTCGCATGGCGGTGCCGCCAAACGCCGGATGGCGGCGCGACCGCCTCAAGCACATGGGCGTGGCCGAGGCAACGGCAACCAGGGTGGAGGCGCACCACGGGTGTCCACGGAGGAGGTGTGCATCGTGCACCTTGTAGCTGGGCTGATGAGGCCGAGCAATGGGATGATGATTTCCCCATCGACGACTACGATGACCGACCGCGCCACCATCGCAACAACGTGCAGCGTCGACACGACGACGCCGACGATTTTGTCGCTAAGCCCAAATTTACTCTTCCTATATTTTCAGGTGGTAGATATGTGGAACACTACCTCACTTGGGAGCTGAAAGTTGATAAGTTGTTTCGGATGAACAACTATTCCAATGAGAAGAAGTTGTTGCTTGCGCCCAATGGCTTGATGATTATGCCACCCATTGGTGGGAGCAGTTCATCCGTAAGCACATGGAGCGCCATGAGTTGCCGACATCACCGGGAGCAGATGAAACAAGCATTTGCGGGCACGCTTTGTACTCGCCACTACAAGCGCTCCCTATTTGAGAAGTTAGCGAGGCTGCGACAAGGTATGAGATCGATTGATGAATATCATAAGGAAATGGAGACTATCATGATACATGCGGATGTCCGAGAATGAAGAATGCACCATGGCGAGATTTCTAGCCGGCATGAATCATGCCGCAAGCGCATTGTCAATCACCATCCCTACAATGACATGATTGAATTGCTGCACCAAGCACGCGGCCGAAGCGCCAAGTGATTGAAGACGCACGGTTCGCTGCCGCTCACGTTCTTCACCATCCGACAGCCATATAACAACAACCACCAAACAAGGGCACTGGCGGAAGTAATGCGGCAATGCGCAGCCCGCAAGTAAGAAGCCGAGAGTACACAAGACCGCGCGTCGACTGCGGCGCCGGCCGCTAGTGCGACCTCGTCTTTGGGGTCAACAGACGCTCACGTGACATCATTTGCCACAAGTGCAAGGGTGTTGGCCATTTTGAGAGGGATCGCCAAATGTCGAACTATGCTTATCACCGAGGATGGCGGTTATGTTTGACTAGTGATGACGAGTCACCGATGCGCAAGCGGTCTTTGTACATCGATGACATCGAACAATGTGAGTGTGATCACGAGTTTCCTAACACCGAGCAAGATTCCATTGTTTGCACGCCCAAGGTGCTTAGTGTGATGCCATCGCCGTCACTCGAACAGCGGTGCAATTTGTTTTGCACTTGGGCAAAGCTTGATAAGGGTAAGGTCGCAAAGTGATCATTGATGGCGGAAGTTGTCACAATTTGGCTAGCAAGGATATGTGTCATAAGTTGGGTTTGAAGTACTTGCCGCATCCACGCCCTTATCATGTGCAATGGTTGAGCGACAAAGAGGAAGTGAAGGTGAACTACATGGTGCGAGTGACATTTTCTATTGGGAAGTACAGCGATACTTTGGATCGCGACGTTGTGCCTATGACGGTGTGTCACTTGCTCTTGGGACGGCCATGGCAATATGACCGCTCGCTATTCACGATGGGCGACAAATCGCTACACATTTCGATGGAACAATATGGATATCATCTTGAAGCCGCTTACACCGCAATGATTGTGAATTCTTCAATGCAGAAAATTGAGATGCACGCTGAGACTACCAAAGAGAAGAATTTAGTGATGTTAGCAACCGAATCAGAGATGAGAGAATTCATGAAGATCCCAATTTAGTGCACTTTGTACCGATGTACAAAGACGCCTTGCTTTCGACTAACGACTTGTCTCTCTTCCTAGTGGTGTTGCTTGTCTTTGCAGACTTCGCGATGTCTTTCGCACGAGGTACCACTGGGCTACCACCAATTCGTGGGATAGAACATAAGATCGACTTGATTCCGTGTTCGTCATTGAACCGACCACCGCATCGCACCAATCCCGAGGAAACAAAGGAAATTCAGAAACAAGTACAAGAGCTTCTCTCCAAAGGGTATGTACGTGAAAGTTTAAGCCCTTGTGCTGTTCCGGTTATTTTAGTTCCTAAGAAAGATGGTTCATGGCGTATGTGCGTAGATTGTCATCCTATACCTCGCTTAGATGATATGCTAGACGAATTGAGTGGTGCTGTTATTTTCTCTAAGATAGATTTGCGCAGTGGTTACCATCAAATTAGGATGCATCAAGGGGATGAATGGAAAACAGCATTTAAAACAAAATTTGGGTTGTATGAGTGGTTAGTCATGCCTTTTGGTTTAACTAATGCACCTAGTACATTCATGCGCTTAATGAATCATGTTTTAAGGCATTTCATTGGTAAATTTGTGGTTGTGTATTTTGATGATATTCTGATTTCTGATCAGACCGAATCGACCACATAGACCATCTTAGACAAGTTCTACAAGTTTTGCGTGAGGCTAGGTTATTTGGTAACTTAGAGAAGTGCACTTTTGCAAAGATCGTGTCATCTTTTTGGGCTATGTTGTTTCTGCACAGGGAGTTGAAGTAGATGAGTCTAAAATTGAAGCGATTAAAAATTGGCCAACTCTCGTGAACGTAAGTCGATTAGAAGTTTTAATGGTCTCGCTGGTTTTTATCGGTAGCTTTGTGAAGGATTTTAGCACCATCGCTGCCTTTGAATGAACTTACTAAGAAGGTTGTTGAATTTGTGTGGGGGTAGCGCAAGACAATGCTTTTGCTTGAACTTAAGAAACGCTTGACTGAAGCACCGTTGCTTGTTTTACCTGATTTCACTAAAATTTTTGAAATTGAGTGTGATGCTAGTGGATTGGGTATTGGCGGTGTTTTAATGCAAGAGGAAGAGGGTAGACCGGTAGCTTATTTTAGTGAGAAACTGAATGGTGTTCAATTGAATTATCCGGTCTATGACAAAGAGCTTTATGCGTTAGTGCGTGCGTTAGAAACTTGGCAACATTATTTATGGCCTAAAGAGTTTATTATTCATTCTAATCATGAGGCATTGAAGTATTTAAAAGGTCAAGCAAATCTGAACCGTAGACATGCCAAATGGGTTGAATTCATTGAGTCGTTTCCTTACATTGTGAAATACAAGAAGGAAAGGAAAATGTGGTCATTGATGCTCTTTCTAGGAAAAGTGTGCTTTTAACTCAATTAGGAGTGCAAGTTCCTGGTTTAGAGAGTTTGCGTGATTTATATGCTCATGACTATGATTTTTCCGTTCCTTATGCACATTGCAAAGAGGGAAAAGGTTGGGATAAATTTCACATCCATGATGGGTTTTTGTTTCGCACTAACAAATTATGCGTTCCAGAATCCTCCGTGCGTTTGCTATTACTGCAGGAATCACATGCAGGTGGATTGATGGGACATTTTGGACGTGAGAAGACGTTGTCTATGCTGAGCGGTCACTTTTATTGGCCTAAGATGAGGCGAGATGTGGAGAGGTATGTGCAGCGATGCATTACTTGCCACAAAGCGAAATCGAAGTTGAATCCACATGGTTTGTATACCCCTCTACCTGTTCCCAATGCACCATGGGAGGACATTAGTATGGATTTTGTTTTAGGACTGCCTAGAACTAAAAGGGGGAGCGATTCTGTTTTTGTCGTTGTGGATCGTTTTTCGAAGATGGCACACTTTATTCCGTGCCACAAGAGCGACGATGCGTCGCATATTGCTAACTTGTTTTTCAGGGAGATCGTGAGGCTACATGGTGTGCCCGCACTATTGTGTCCGATCGCGATGTGAAGTTCATGAGCTACTTACGGAAGGCGCTTTGGGGTAAAATGGGGACGGTTGTTATTCACAACTTGTCATCCCCAAACCGATGGTCAAACGAGGTGGTGAACCGCACACTTTCGATGCTGCCGGACCATGATCAAGAAGAATCTGCGCGAGTGGGAGGATTGTTTGCCGACGTGGAATTCGCTTATAATCGGGCGTGCGGTCCACTACGCAGATTGTGTCCTTTGAGGTGGTCTATGGCTTCAAACCCTTTACGCCACTTGATTTCTTTGCCTTCCAAGTCAACACCGTGTTCACATGGAGACGTCCAAGCGGTGAGTATGTGAAGAAATTGCATCTCAAAACAAAAGAGGAGATAGAACGCAAGGTCAAGTCCTATCGCCGAGAAGGCGAATAAGAAACGAAGAAAATGATTTTCAACGGTGATTTGGTTTGGGTGCACTACCGCAGGATCGTTTTCGAGCGCCGCAAGTCTAAATTGCTGCCACGAGGTGATGGACCTTTCAAGGTGCTTGAGAAGATCAACGACAATGCCTACAAGATAGAACTTTCCAGCGATGACTATGGCGTGAGCTCTACTTTCAATGTTGCTGATTTATCACCTTTCTTTGGTGGTGATGATCTAGCGTCGAGGACGACGCCTTTTCAAGAGAGGGAGGATGACGAGGGCATCCCTAACACTTATACATCTTTCCCTATTTGATGAGGATATCCCTACTACTTATGAGGTTATTCGTGAAGCAGGAGCTAAACTTCTCAAACAACAGGTGCATTTGTTTCTTAATGAATTTCCTTTTGTTGCCAATGAGAATTGGTTACTACCTAAAGCAATACTTGGTGCATTCTCAGGTTTGACAAATTTAAAGACTTTGGAACCGAGAGGGAGGAGAGGGAGGCGGGAACAAATTCATGGAGGAGAAACACATGCGCCAACAAGGAGAAGAAACCCATGTGGCCAACGAGAGGAACGTGCTCTCGGATAAAACCCTAGCTCATGCGGGCGGTCAAGAAAGACATATGGTGACATGGTAACAAGGGTTACATTGGCATAAAAGAAGCATCAAGTGCATCGAACAAATTCGCGCAAGCTAAGAGAAGGAAAGCTCACAATACAAGGGAAACCGAGAGGGAGACTAGTTTAAATTTCCAAATTAAAGTAGGACGCTTTTTGAATCGGATTACTGTTCACGTGAACAGTAATCGGACTCGGATACTATAGCAGTGAACAGTGTCGGACTCGGATTACTGTAGCACTCGGTTACTGTTCGGTTACTGCATTAAGTCACATTTATCTTTGTTTGTGCGTTCATACACTTCGCTTAAACCTTTTGGATCAGCACATAGGCAAAATACTCTAGCTTGGATCATTACTTAGCTTTACAATACCTTGAATATCAGATTGCATAGGATATACACATACCTGTCCGAGCTCCACCTACACCCGTTTGTGTACTCCCTTGCTCTTGGTTACGCTCATACATTACGGGTTAAGGTCGCTCATTGTCACTGGCTGTCGATTTGCCGTCCTTGATTCACTTTGGAGCAGTAAGCTTGTCTTGTGTTCAGGATAGTGAGTTGCGGCGAGAGAGCAAGTTTTTTTACTAACCGGATATAATTTCGTTTGCTATTTGTGAGTTGTATCCATGTCGGTCATCGGAGAATCCACCGGTTACGTGGACGGAGTATACACGGTTGTGTGGGACGCTACAAAAGCAACTTCATGATCGTGATAATGGTGTGCGCGATGAGCTCGGGTCCGTTCGGACTGGATTGAACAACCTCGGAGAGGAGGTTACGCAACTACGCATCGAACATCAACAACAACTTCTTGGAGCTGCACACCATGTTCAATCAACCAAGCGTGCATCGTAAGGATTTTCACGATAAGCCCAAATTTTCTATCCCTATATTTTCGGTAAATGCGGATGTACAAGAATATCTCACTTGGGAGCTAGAAATTGATACTCTATTTCGGATGCACAACTATACCAATGAGAGGAAGCTCTTACTTGCGTCTAGTGGCTTGGTGATTATGCCACACATTGGTGGGAGCGAGTTTATTCGTAGCGTATGGAGCGCCATGAATTGCCGATTATCACGTGGGAGCGGATGAAGCGGCATTTCCGGGCACGTTTGTACCTCGCCACTACAAGCGTTCTCTACTTGACAAGTTGACTTGTCCACGAAAAGGTTTAAATGCCGCTAGTATATCACATGTGAAGGCGATCGAGCATGGGAGATTCCCTTGGTACATGTTTAGTGTAGTGCTGCCCCATTGCTTCATGAAGAGTTTGTGGTTCTTGGTAATTGCTCAATTCTGACCCACAATCTTTGGGGACGGATGTATCCAAACCCATATGAGAATGAGTGCCACATAGCCAAATTGAGTGAGAATGATAAAGAGAGTGAGCTGTGTGATTCCACCATATGTGAGGTTGAGAGCATCTCTATTGAGTGTGAGAAAGATGCACCAACAGAAAGAGAGAAGTAGATGATAGTCAAAGTGAGGTTACTACTGAAATTCACGATTTATTTTCTACTTCTAGTGTTGTTTCTCACATTGTGCAGGTTGATATTAAAGAAAATGAGTTGAAAGTTGAACAACCAGACCGTTGGACGTGAAAGACGAGGAGATAACCACGGTGGGAATAGAGTGCTTGCGATCCAATGGTTTCATGATGATGATTTGATATCTACAACACCTACAACAACCGAGGAGGATGGTAAAGGTACTTGATAATGGTGTTGAATTGCATACTCATCAAAAGAGGAGTGCGTCTGAGTTCGATCTCTAGTGTTCCTTTGAATATTCCATGTTCTGAAATTTATGCGCTCAATTTACATAATGTGGAATTGATTACCCATAAGGACGTTCTTACTAAAATATCTTTTGATGATCTTTTATACTATATCATGTTCGATGTTCATAGAGAGCTATCTAGTGTGATTGAGAATCTTACTACGATTTCATGTTTAAAATCACTCGTTAGTACTTATGCCTACACATATACATTCAATTTGATTGGAGATTATGGTGTAGATGACAAGTTTTATGTTTATCGAATATGCATTACTGTGATAATCTTGCTGATTTAAACTTGCATGTTTTGCGCAAACCATCTATTGAGAAATATCATGATCATTTTCAGATGGATTTTAATACAAGTGCCTATTGTTTAGAACGCAATATGATGCCTACTTGTTTCTCCTATACATGTAAACAACGTAGTCGAGTTGAAGCATGGAAGAAACTAAAATTTTCTCTCCAATATTTGAACAACTTGATCTAGTGGGCCCCTCTTATATCTTGTCCATGTACTTACCAAAGTCGAGGACGATTTTTTCTCATGGGAGGGAGAATGATGTGTGAAAGTATCATAATGTATATATCAAATACATCCTATGGCTGCTATGATCCTAATTATTTTGTGCGCAACAACGAGAATGTCACAACAATTGATGCATACATATACCACGTATATACGTTGTTCTTTTGTTTATTACACTTTGACAAATCATCATGTGCTAGCGAAAGGAGTTTGGATGACAAATATATATACCATGCATATACGTTGTATTTTTTTCTAGCACATCTTGAGCTATCAAAAGCGAGGACGGCTTTTGAAGAAAGGAGGATGATGAGGATATCCTACTACTTATGAGGTTATTCGTGAAGCAGAGCTAAACTTCTCAAACAACAGGTGCATTTGTTTCTTAATGAATTTCCTTTTGTTGCCAATGAGAATTGGTTACTACCTAAAGCAATACTTGGTGCATTCTCAGGTTTGACAAATTTAAAGACTTTGGAACCGAGAGGGAGGAGAGGGAGGCCGGGAACAAATTCATGGAGGAGAAACACATGCGGCCAACAAGGGAGAAGAAACCCATGTGGCCAACGAGAGGGAACGTGCTCTCAGGATAAAACCCTAGCTCATGCGGGCGGTCAAGAAAGACATATGGTGACATGGCAACAAGGGTTACATTGGCATAAAAAGAAGCATCAAGTGCATCGAACAAATTCGCGCAAACTAAGAGAAGGAAAGCTCACAATACAAGGGAAACCGAGAGGGAGACTAGTTTAAATTTCCAAATTAAAGTAGGACGTTTTTTTGAATCGGATACTGTTCACGTGAACAGTAATCGGACTCGGATGATCAGTAGTGATGAGCGAGTGTCGGACTCGGATTCTCGTAGCACTCGGTTATCGTTCATCCGAGTTTTGTGCTTGCGTGGGAGTCTATATAAACCCCCATGGCGCACCATAGAGGTAGACCAGTTTATGCATAAGATTGAAACATAGCTATTGCTTGTTCTTTCGATACCGAGTTCATGCGAGGACTTTGAGAGAATTAGGCGATCCATTTGTTTTGTTCGCAATCCAAGGTCAAGCGTCGTTCCATTGGGAATTGGGGACTTGGCGTTAAGTCGTTCGTGGTCTCGCGACGAACAACTACCCGGTGTGTTTTGGGCGTATTCAAGAGTTGAGGGTTCGTGCATTGGCGCGAGTGTTCAACTAGCGACATCGCCTACTGCGCATCAACTATCCACGGTTCCTCACGAGAAGATCGGACCTCCCCGTATCACTATTGGTGGTCATACACATATCGAGGTGGGCGCCATACATGGCGCTTACAAATAATTCAAATGCAGAAGTGCATATTGGTCCACCGCGAGCAAGAGCTAAACTTCTAAATCAACAGTGCTTTTGTTTCTTAATGAATCTTCTATTGTCATTGATGAGAATTGGGTATTACCTCATGCAAATGTTTTGTGCATTCTCAAGTTTGAACATTATGAAGCCTTTGGAGGAGAGGAGGCGGGAACAAATTCATGGAGGAGAAACACATGTGGCCAACAAGGGTTACATTGGCATCAAAAGAAGCATCAAGTGTATCGAACAAATTCGCGCAAGCTAAGAGAAGGAAAGCTCACAATACAAGGGGAACCGAGAGGAGACTAGTTTAAATTTCCAAATTAAAGTAGGACGTTTTTGAATCGGATCATGTTCACGTGAGCGATGTCGGACTCGGATCTTGTAGCAATGACCGATGTCGGACTCGATTTCTGTAGCACTCGATTCTTGTTCATCCGAGTTTTGTGCTTGCGTGGGAGGGTAAATAAACCCCATGGCGCACTATAGAGGTAGACCAGTTTATGCATAAGATTGAAACATAGCTATTGCTTGTTCTTTCGACACGAGTTCATGCGAGGACTTTGAGAGAGAATTAGGCGATCCATTGTTTGTTCCGCAACTCGAGGTCAAGCCGTCGTTCCATTGGGAATTGGGGACTTGGCGTTAAATCGTTCGTGGTCTCGCGACGAACAACTACCCGTGTGTTTTGGGCGTATTCAGAAGAGTTGAGGGTTCGTGCATTGGCGCGAGTGTTCAGCTAGCGACATCGTCTACTTCGCATCAACTATCCACGGTTCCTCACTGAGAAGATCGGGCCTCCCCCGTATCACGAACGGGCGAGGTCGCAATGTCCCACGAGCTGTCCACGTGTACACCTTAATCTCCGCCGTTGGATCTTGATCTAACGATCGAGAACAGTGTGTGCAATCGGACAACTCCGGAGCCCTTCACGATCTCCACCGTTCATTTCCGATCCAACAGCGGCGTCTTTTTCTTTTTAAACTTAAAGACGCGCTTTTCTTTGGGCCGTCAGATTCAAATCCTACGGCTTTCCTTTTTACCGCGTGCTATTAAGGCATGCGCTCCTCTGGGCCGTTAGATCTTCATCGTGTGGTCCAGAGCGGTGTATGCATTCGAACGACTCCGGATCACCTCACGATCTCCGCCGTCCATTCTTGATCTAACCGCGTCGCTCGTTTTCATTTGAAATCAAAGGCGCGCTTTTATCGGGGCCTTTGGATTTAAATCCCACGGCGCTCCTTTTCGACCGTGGGCCTTTAAAGCCCAAATTTGATGAGCCGTTGGATTTCAATCGTAGGGTCCATATGAGTGTATGCAATCGGACCATCCGGATCCCGCGTCAATCCTGACCGTAGAAGTTTAATCGGACGGTGCTGCATCAGTGCATCTAAGGGATGACGTGTATCTTTTGAGCTGGGCTGTTAGATTTCAATCCAACGCCCCTATTTGAACTTAAAACCCCGAAATCCTTTTTGGCTCTGTTTTAATCTTGATCGACCGATCTAGATCGCACGGTCCATATTAACTAATACCGATTAAAACCTTTTAACCTCTCTATTTATCACAGCCGCCCATTTCTAATCGGACGGCTGATATTCTTTTGAGGCTTTAGGAGGCGCGCGCGGCTGTGACTGCCAGTGGGACCCACATGTCAGATGATTCTTATCATCTTCCTTGTCTCTCTGCGCGTAGATCTCTCTGTAAACAGAGGAGAGGATTTATCCCAAGGATTATGCAACTAATTTTTGGGATAATCAGCCCTAAATGGACACCTCATCAACTCTAGATCTTTCCATCTTGCCCTGTAGCTCAACATCCATATATAAACCCTAGCTTTTTGCTGTTACCATTGTTGACCACTGAAGCTCATCCTCCATTGTTGTCCAGTGGAGTTTCTTGCTCCTGTTCTTTGCTTATCCATCCCAAGAACTGGTTTTACCTTGCACTAAGGTTTTGACATCCTTTGTTGGTTAAAACCGAAGACTATCTCTCTGTTGAGCAGAATCGATTTTCTCAATCTTTGGTGTCTTTCCTACTCTGGTAAGCTAAAACCCTAGTTTTTAACATTTTGAGCATCTTAATGACCTTAGAAGCTCCTGTGAATCATTCTTTTGAACATCAGTAGCTTCAACTTGCTCTAAACTGAAAAGTGATTATTCTAGCTTTTCAGTCCATTATGTCATTTTCAAGAATTAGGGTTTCTCCTGTGTACTTGTTATCCTAATTAGGTCTCAGCTAAACCCTAGTAGCATAACAAGTTAATCTTTCAATTCTTGTCATCATCTATTTTGCCTCATAGCTGAAATATGTCTCTGTTCTCTTTTGTCGGCTCAACCGACAAAATAGGTTTTCTTTAGCTTTTGTAATCTAACCAAGTAGGGTTAGGTTAAGGTTAGTCTAGGTATTAACTACCTAATAGATCAGGCTAAGCTTCATTTTAGAGCCTTTGCTTGATCTATCTCCTTTTTCCCAAAATCTGCTATCTGTCCTGTTTTCGGTTCTTTTCAAAATTTGAAAACTAAACTTTGGACTAAGCCTTAGTTTCTGCCATTTGAAAGCATGAGGTTATAATAGGGTTATTCTCACTATTATGGGTAGTTATGGCTTAAGCATATTGTCAATCATGCATTTCCAGATTGATCATGCATATTTCTTCCATTTTGTGCTTATTGTCGATTTTGGCATTTATTGGACTTTATTGCTTCTTATAGAATCTGGTTCATCTGAGGCTTTTGACTTTATTTACGAGCAACTTTGAACACGCAATGTGAAGTTTATTAATATCAAGGCAAGCTTCCTCTCTGCACCATATTGATCCCAAATTTTATACAATAGCTTTTACAAATTCAGTGACAACTGTGCATGCTATTTTTCTGAAAATATAAACTGTGATCTGTTAGTAGTTAGATATGACCTAACATGATGGATTACCTCAATTGTCACCATACACTCAACCGTAGCATAGTAATGTATACTATAATATATTTTCAGATTTAGCTTAGACATGCAGTCTAGAGATTTTAGAGTTTGACAAGAATATCTTGTCAAACAGGGGAATCACAAGTGTTATTTTGAACTCTTTGTCCAGTTTCTTTAAATCAGACCTGTATTTGGAATTTAAATTGATCTGGACAAGAGGAAGCTAGTGATGGTGCTTTTGTGCCCGAGATTGGGTTTTGTGATGGACTTGTCCGGGTTAATTAAGGACCGAACTCTGACTATTCAATTCAAGTCCCCCACGTACTTCCACATGCAGTGTATGGGCGCTGTTTGGTTAAGTAAAATGTTAAGACTATTGGGTTGGAAATAGGAAAGTAAGAATATGTGTATTGACCTTGTATGGCATAAATGCTTAGGTCTTATGACTGTGTTGTATGCCATGTGAGCTTGTATGTCAGTATCAGATGTTCTTAGAAGGGTGAGGGCGTATATGTGCTCGTAGCATATCGTACCTTAATGGTGCCGATTGCATCCTAATATGGGCGATGAGCCCATTCGCATTTAATTGTTTGGATCGGCATTCGGCGCAACATGTGTGCCGGTTAAGCAGATGTTATCAGTCATTGTTTAAGCAAGATCAGTTCACACATGGGGTCCAACTCAATAGTGTTAGCTTGTTGAAAAATACCAAATCTTAGTTTGCGGTCGGCATACCAAAGGAAGTATGTCATCATTGGAGGCATCAGAAGGCAACGGGCTAGCTAAGTCATGTAGGTAAAGATGTACACCCTGCAGGTATAAAGCATTGAATAGCCGTGTCCACGGTCATGGGCGACAACTTGAGTTGATGTCACTGTATAGAAGTTTTGATTTACAAAACTGGTTTGATTTTATGGCTTTGCATGAGGATTCATGCACTTTATCATCATTTACAATTATGTCATTTACTTACTGTTCTAATTAAACTTTGATTTATTAACTTGCTTTATCAAAATTTAGCATTTGTAGGTTAAGATGTATCGCTTTATGCAAATCTGAACCTTTATACCTTCCTGTTGTAACCTTATGCATGTAAAAATTCTATTCCTTTGATTAGGTTCTGATAAACACTTTATTTTATTAGTTTGTGTAAGACTTGCTGAGTACCTTCCGTACTCAAGGTGCTATCACCTATCGTTGCAGGTGAGGACGGTTTTCTTTATGAAGTACCCGTTAGCGCCGATCAGGGTGACGCTAACGAGTAAAGCTACTTCTTTCCTCCACGCAATTGCCTACGGGTGGATGAGGCGATTGGTGGATTTTGATATTTTGTTTTTGCTTCCGCTGTTAGACTTTTGAAGTGACCAAGTCACTTAATATTGTAGTACTAAACCGAATGATGTAAACTTATGTTTAATTATGTCAATGTATGACTTGTATGTATTTGATGCAATGTTGATGAAGGATATATATATGCAATGGTTGTTGATCCAGGAACCATTGTGAGATATATATATATCAGGAACGATTATTGGATCGGTTACTTGTTAAATTTATACTCCTAGCATGATCTTTAATAAAGGCGATCTGTTCCTTCATTAACAATTGTGTTCTGATGTATGAATTTAATTAAGTGCATTCCAATAACACAGGCGCCACGGCGTTGGTATCGAGCATCGTTACTGTAGGTTAGAAGTAGCATGGCGAAGTTAGTAGAGAGTCTTACGATAAAACTATTTTCAAGCGATAGTATAATTTTGAAAGCTTAAGTATGACATCTTTTATTTCTTATCTTCCTTAATGTCAATTCTTGCCCTGACTTTCTGTTGGTTTATCTAAAAGTGAATTGTTTCTTACCTCGTCTTTTGTCTATAGATGGCCGGGTGGTACTTGGTCAAGGAGACCAGTGAGGATGTGGATGGGTTCCCGGCCTTCTTTGCAAGGACATGATGTGGCGATCAATTTCACCTACCGGTAGAGTACGCCATCTATCAGCGAGGCCGAGGCCTAGGGATGGAGAGTCCGTGCCTTTATCAACGTCATCGCTAGGCATGTAGTGGCGGTGTTCCCTCTCGTGTCCAAGCACTTGCCACCTCCGAGGCTATGGCGATTCGGAAGTTGCAAGTAGGATGATGAGCCTTCTTCGTCATGATTTGACGGAATTGTCTCAACCACCCTATGACCACTTCCGAATCAAGGTCCTACCTCCAAGTGAGCATGTTTGATGAGATACGATTTGGCGAAGACCCAGTGCGGCAGTTGGCGAGGATGGTTCGCATCATGGACCAAATCCATCATTTGTCTTGTGAGGAGCCGTGGGAAACTTCGGCATCGTCTTAATGAGGCCCAGAGTACCGCTTGTTGGAGTCAACATGAACCGCGTTCCTGCAACGTGCTTTATGGTGACAACGAGTCCTCTCCATTCTTCTTTGCACCACCTCTTTATCGACTTCCGTAGTGGCGGGTGCGTGCTGTTTATGGACAAGTCTTTGTTGGAAATATGCCTAAAGGCAATCATAGAGATGATTGTATTCCATTATGTTCATAACTTTTGATAATATGTTATCTTGTTCCTTGAATGAATCATCGATTATATAGATCAATGAGTATGTGACTTGTTGGTGAAACTCTTTATCTTATATGATGTCGTTCTAAAGTATCCCTACTCGAATGTCCTTTGGTGGAACACGGTGACTCCACGATTAGTACATGTATTGATTGATGACCATGTTTCACGGTCATGGATATAGAGATATCGAATCAATAATGTGGACACATGTTAGAGAACATAGTGTTGGATAAGACCCACCTTGAGACACTATTGAGATTGTTATGATTCTATATGTCGTTAGTTGGTCTCAAGCAATGATGATGTATAATCCTTAGACCTGAGATCAGCATGGTTTCCTACATGCGTAATAGCACTCTTAGGGGTTGCCAAACGCTACTCCGTAACTGGGTAGTTATAAAGGTAGCTTTCGGGTATGCTATGAAACATGTGGAGGAATGTGACTGATCGGATATGGGATTTGCCCCTCCTAACATAACGGGAGAGATGTCTCTGGGCCCCTCGTTGTAGTCGAATAAAGAAAGTGCATGGCCATGCCACTAGTGGTCGAAGTGTCGACCACACGAAGTTATTCGACACTTGATCGAGAAAGTATTGAACAGTCCATGGATGACATATTATCTCACCTGGAGTTCAACCAGATGTCGTGAGGCAAAGGGAGAATACATAAGCAGGTCGTTCGATTCTGGGGTCGTAGGCTGGTCGAAGTCGTATGGAGATACGACCTGGTCGAGAACTACTCGGACATAATCACCAGCGGTCGTAAGGAGTTGCAAGCTGGTCGCGATTAGATACTAAGCGGTCGTAAGGAGTTCTGGTGGTTGTGGCGATTATGAAGCGTCGTGACTAAATGCGAGCTGGTCGTAAGTGATAAGGACACGGTCGTAGATCATATTGCATTAAGGTTCGTCAGATATATTCGTGTGTGTTCGGGAATCGTTATGTGCTGCTAGGTACCGCTAACGACTCGTGATCGGAAAGAGTTTCGAGTCACAACCGATTACACACGAACCTATAGGGTCACACACTTAAAGGGCAAGGATTTGATTTGGATGGAGATCCAATTCTTATAGGCCACGAGTTCCTAATGGACCTTCATTCGGAACCCATTATGGATGCCTATATTTAGAGGTGGTGGCATGGGGTGGAGTGATGGATCGGAAAATCCGAAACCCTAATAGCCACGCTCTCCTCAACCGCGCCCGGCGCTAGCACTCTGCGCGTGGTGTCCCCGCCCGTGCGTGTGGATACCTTGGAGGTGTTGTTGCGAAGCATCGGCACTAAGGGCGATCCGCAACTCACGGCGACCTCGGGGCTGGAGGAGAACTTGCGGCGTTCGTCGGAGTAGGAGGAGAAGGCGCGCGGCAAATGCGACTACGGCGCATCAACTTCGCTACATCGACTCTACTTCCGCTCGAGTCGGTAGCGTCTAGTGGTAATCTCGTGATCTATTACTTGCGGTGGTTCCTTGGTTGCGCGGTAAAAATTTTGTTTGCGCTATCGTAGCCTTGCCGCGATCCTTCAAGTGCACCAAGCCCAGATGACTGCAGGTTTTCCTCGCACCCTGCGGACTGCACCTCCTGGAGGCCATCAGCCACTGTTAGGTTCCCCGAGGCGTCTCATTAGCCCGTTGGATCCTGTTGATACTGGTTCCCCTGGAGCTCATCTTTTGAATGAGTTTCCGGTGAACTTTAACCGGGATCTTTATGCTAGCACTTCGACGATGAATCCTCGTGGATAAGTGCCTTCTAGTCTAGTAGTTGCCCCTAAATAAACCGCATGTAATAGGGCAGTGGTGTTTTGTACAGAATATGTAAGTTTAATCTTTGGTTTGTGATCTGACCTCTATGGCCGACTATGATGTAAGACTGGAACCGAATATTTTGTTGTATATATGGAGTTTCTGGTTTTGGTGTTAACTTGAATACATGGCATAGCATGATGCATTATATGTACAGTATTTGTTTCTTTTCTAATTTCAACCTTGTTTGTGCTTGCCGAGTATATCCTTGTTATGTTGTTAACCATGGTGTGGTAACAGGATGACAGGACCTACTACTCGTGCGCAAGCGCAACAAGGGAAGGGCATGTCGACTCCCGTGCCCCATTCTCAGGGAGGGCCGACTGAACCTTCCAGCTCTCAGGGTAAGCAAGGTGGTCCCCAGGAAGAGGAGCTTCCTCCACCACCTTCGATGGCCGATGTGCTCATGCAAATCGAGCGCAATCGAATGGATCAAACGCGCATCTTGGAGCGATTGCGCGCAACACTTCTTCTCTGTTGCACCGGTATCGAGCAGGAGGCCACCATGTGCGAGCGGTGTTGCGACTTTCACGGACTAACCGCCGGTGTTCTCTAGCTCGGATCCCATGGAAGGCGAGGATTGGCCGGACCATTGAGAAGAAGCTATTAATTGCTCGATGTTACGAGAGGGAAAAGGTTCTCTTCGCGATTATCAACTTGATGGACCAGCTAGCATATGGTGGGATAACCTCCTTGCCATTCGACTGCTTTGGATATGTCCCTACTTAGGATGAGTTCGTGGAAGCTTTCGCAAGCTCATATTCTGAGGGAGTGATGATGATCAAGCAGCAGGAATTCCTCGCTCTCAAGCAAGGACGAAAATCTGTGACCGAATATCTTCATGAGTTCAACTTCCTGGCCAGATATGCCCCTGATGATGTTTCGACTGACCTTTGTCGTCGGAACCGCTTCTTGAATGGGCTATCTGAAGAATTGCAGATGGCTGTAGCCTTGCATGACTTCCGGAATTTCTCTCATTTGGTCAACAAGACTATTGTGGCCGAGAGTAAGGGCAAGGCATTGGAGGAGTCACGCAAGCGACAGCGGACTTCTCAGTTTATTCCTGGTGGCAGCTCACCAAGGCCTCGCATCTGGGTGCCTAGACCACCGCGAGCACCAGCTCCATTTTCCCCAAGGCCGACAGTGTTTGCCCCTCGTCCATCCTCGTCCACTAATCAACCAAGGCCTAGTGGAAGCCGGCCACCTTCTGTTGTTACTGTCAGGCCAGGAGTTATATGTTGTCATTGTGGCCGCCCAGGGCATTTTGCCAACCAGTGCTATGCCAAGGCTCAAGGGATACCACCTATTTCACCTACCCGGCTCTCGTGCGCCCTGCACCACCTTCCCATCGTGGTCAAGCCGACACCTGCCCGTTAGGTTCGGCGGGTGAACCGGATTCTGGCGAGAAGCGGTGTCACTCTGAGTTGTTCTTGGTATGCTCCTAGTTAATTGCAGTATTGCTACTGTTTTATTTGATTCTGGAGCATCCCATTCATTTGTTAGTAGGCAGTTTGCTACTCAACATCATTTATTTGTGCATCATCTTCATCCACCTCATATCATCCATTCACCTGGATCAGCCTTTATGACTAATCAAGTCTGCCGTAATGTCAATATAAATATTGAAGGGGTAGACTTTTGGGCTGATTTGATTGTGATAGATTCTAAAGGGTTGGATGTTATCCTGGGAATGGATTGGTTATCCAAGCACCTTGGGCAAATTAATTGTGCTCACAAATCCATTTCTTTAACTAATGAAAGCGGCATTTCAGTCGTTTTTCAATCCAGGACAATGGGTTCTCACCTTTGTGCTCACCAAGTTGATACTACTCCTTCTTTGGAGTCAGTACTAATTGTCAGTGAGTATGTTGATGTCTTTCTGAATACCTTCGGTTTGCCACGGATCGGAAGTGGAATTTGTTATTGAACTTGTTCCTGGAACTGCTCCTATATCCAGGAGTCCTTATCGAATGCCTGCCAATGAGTTGGCCGAATTAAAGACACAACATGGAGAGTTGCTTGACAAAGGATTTATTCGACCGAGTTCTTCACCTTGGGGATGCCCGGCAATCTTTGTCAAAAAGAAGGACAACACTTTGCGGATGTGTGTGGACTACCGTCCGTTAAATGAGGTCACTATCAAGAATAAGTATCCTTTGCCTTGCATTGATGATCTTTTTGATCAGTTGGTTGGTGCCCGAGTCTTTTCAAAGATTGATTTGAGGTCGGGCTATGATCAAATCAAGGTTAGAGCTGAGGACATTCCTAAAACAGCTTTCTCTACTCGTTATGGTTTATGCGAGTATCTTGTTATGTCCTTTGGTCGACCAATGCTCCACTTATTTCATGAACCTTATGAATTCGGTGTTCATGGACTTCTTGGATAAGTTCGTTGTCGTGTTCATTGACGACATCCTGATTTATTCCAAGTCTGATAAGGACCATGAACAACATTTGAGACTTGTGCGGGAAACACTTTGTCGGCATCATTGTATGTAGTTTAGCAAGTGTGCTTTACGGCTCGGAGAAGTTGCATTTCGGGACATGTGTTATCGAAGGAGGTATCATTGTTGATCCAAGCAAGGTACAAGATGTACTAAATTGGAAGCCTCCCAAGAGTGTCCCTGAGATCCGAAGTTTTCTTGGACTTGCGGGTTATTACCGTAGGTTCATTAAAAATTTCTCCAAAATCGCTAGACCTTTGACTCAGCTTTTGCAGAAAGAGAGGAAATTTGAATGGTCAGCTAAATGTGAGGAGAGTTTTGAAGCGAGAACTCTCTTGACTAAAGCCCCAATTCTCACTCTTCCGGATATTCATAAGAGCTTCGACATTTATTGCGATGCATCTCGTCATGGACTTGGTTGTGTGCTTATGCAAGAAGGCCGAGTTGTGGCATATGCATCTCGGCAGTTGCGCCCTCATGAAGTTAATTATCCTACTCATGATTTGGAATTGCCTGCCGTGGTCCATGTATTGAAGATTTGGCGACATTACCTTCTTGGTAATCGTTGTGAGATCTATACTGATCATAAAAGCCTAAATTACATATTCACTCAATCTGATTTCAATATGAGACAAAGAAGATGGCTTGAACTGATCAAGGACTACAACATGGGTATTCATTATCATCCTGGTAAAGCCAATGTTGTGGCAGACGCTTTAAGCAGAAAGTCACAATGCAACTGCACATTTTCTCTACCTACGGCCAAGGACTTGTGTGCTGATTTTCAGCGCCTAGGTCTTGACTTGGTGGAAAAAGGTTTTCTCACTGCATTGCAAATGGAGCCGACATTGGAATCTCAGATTCTTGAGGCCCAGAAAACTGATGCCGAGGTAGCCGAAATTAAGGAAAACTTGAAAGCGGGTAAAGCCAACGAGTTTTCTGAGGATGATCGCGGTATGATTCGATATCGCAATCGTTTGGTAGTACCTGCAGATCCTCAACTAAGGAGTCTAATTTTCAGAGAGGCTCATAATTCCAAGTTTTCTCTACATCCCAAGTACCAAGATGTATCAGGACTTGAAGAAAATATTTTGGTGGAGCCAAATGAAGTGGCAAATTGCTCAGTATGTTGCTGAATGTGATATTTGCCAAATGGTTAAAGCTGAACATCTGAAGCCAGCTGGTACCCTTCAGCCTTTGCCTATTCCACAGTGGAAGTGGGAAGAGATCGGTATGGATTTTGTTACTGGTCTTCCCAAAACTTCCAATGGGTCCGATGCCATTTGGGTAATCATCGACCATTTGACAAAAGTGGCTCATTTTATTCCGATCAAAACCTTCTTTAGTGGCAAGCAGCTAGCAGAGCTTTATATTGCTAGAATTGTTTGTCTTCATGGTGTTCCCAAGGTCATTGTTTCTGACCGTGGCCCTCAATTTACTTCCCACTTTTGGAATTGTCTTCATCAGGCTATGGGGACTGAACTCTCTTTCAGTACTGCGTATCATCCTCAATCTAGTGGTCGGTGAGAGAGTGAATCAAGTAATGGAAGATCTTCTTGAGCCTATGTGCTATCTTATAGCAAAGACGGGAGAAATCTTTGCGTATGTGGAATTTTCCTACAATAATAGCTACCAAGCAAGTATTCAAATGTTACCTTTTGAAGCCTTGTATGGGAGAGCTTGTAGGACCCCATTGAATTGGTCCAAGTGCGGTGAAAGATCATTCTTTGGTCGGACTTGGTAAAAAGCCGAAGAGCAAGTTAAATGCGATTCGAGATTGCTTGAGAGCTGCTCGATCTCGTCGGAAGAGCTATCTGATCATCGTCGTCGTGAATTAAGCTTTGAGGTAGATTACCATGTCTATCTTAAAGTGTCACCGATGAAGGGTACTCATCGTTTTCGAGTAAAGGAAAGCTCGCACCTCGTTATATCGGACCCTTCGAATCATTGCCAAGCAGTGTAACCTATCAATTAGAATTACAGATCCTCTCGTGATGCATGATACTTTTCATGTGTCTCAATTGAAGAAATGCCTTCGTGTTCCTATTGTGGCAACTGCTATGATGAGGGCATCCCTAACACTTATACATCTTTCCTATTGGTGGTCATACACATCTCGAGGTGGGCGCCATACGTGGCCTACAAATAATTCAAATGTGAGTGCATATTGGTCCACCGGCGAGCAAGAGCTAAACTTCTAAATCAACAGTGCTTTTGTTTCTTAATGAATCTTCTATTGTCATTGATGAAAATTGGGTATTACCTCATGCAAATGTTTTGTGCATTCTCGAGGTTTCAACATTGTGAAGCCTTTGGAACCAAGAGGAGGCGAGTCAAAGCAATGGAGGAGAAGCTCACGTGGGTCAACCAAGGGAGAAAAGCCCAAGAATTCAAGCCCAATTCGGATCTTCCACAAGTGCAACGAAATTCATCTCGGAATCAACTCGAATTCAATTCGGATTCGGTTCAGGACAGCCCAACAGGGCTGTAATAAAAACCATAACTTTTGCATACGGAGTCCGATTGGGGTGTTCTTGGACTTGTTTGAAAGCTTAATCCAAGGCCCACACAATGGTTTTGGCCCCAGCTTCAGAAGACTTACGGTCGCACCGCTATGGCCGAAACAATGTGACGGACTTAAGTTAGGTTTTCCTTTTTGTGTGTTTTAGGTCTTAGCCGAGTTAGAGTTTGATTAGGCATGTGTGGCCGACCCTAGGCGTGCGTGAGTCGTGGAGGGTGCCTTAAATACCCTTGCCCTCCATTGTATCCATTAGACCAGTTTATTCATAAGATTGAAACATAGCTATTGCTTGTTCTTTCGACCCCAGAGTTCATGCGAGGACTTTGAGAGAGGACTAGGCGATCCAATTGTTCGTTCTGCAATTCAAGGTCAAGCCGTCGTTCCATTGGGAATCGGGGACTTGGCGTTAAATGCGTTCGTGGTCTCGCGACGAACAACTACCCGGTGTGTTGTGGGCGTATTCCGAAGAGTTGAGGGTTCGTGCATTGGCGCGAGTGTTCAGCTAGCGACATCATCTACTTCGCATCAACTATCCACGGTTTCTCACTGAGAAGATCGGGCCTCCCGTATCGACTTATGAGCATCTTGATCTCCAACACGATCTTTCCTATCAAGAACAACGGTGCGTATCCTCGACACAATGGGCGAGGACAAGAAATCGTCTTGTCAAGTTCTTGAAAATTCGATGGGCTAATCATTAGAGGATGAAGCCACTTGGGAGCGCGAAGACCTGATGCAGATTGAGCACCCCCATCTTTTTGTTGTTTAGAACTTTCCTTTGAATCAAGAAAGGAAAGTTTAAACAAAGCAATGTAAACAAAGATGTAATGATAACACTATGTTGTTATGTAAAGTTCTTCTTTGTTATCTTTGAAGGAAATCAAGACAACAGATGTTGAATTTCCTTATAAATCATTTCCACTTTACTTCTTCCTAATCTCTAACTTGTTCCAAATCTCGGGGACGAGATTTTCTTAAGGTTGGTAGGTTTGTAACAACCCCAATTCTATAAACAGTAATAATCAGCATTATGAACAGTAATGGGACACTGTTCATAGCATTACTGTTCTTAATCACTAGTTGGGAGTTGCTGTTACCATGTAAAACCTTCCTTTTTGGCCAAAGACTAAAAACTTATTTAATATTTTCAAGGAAATACAAGATAAAACTTGTATTATGGTGAGAAATATTTTATTAAAGCCTAGATAAATTATCTTGGTGAAAATATTTTGTTGCATTTTTAGAAATTATTTTGGCCTAAAGCAAAATAATTATCTTTAAATGAATACTTTCGGGCTAAAATAAATATTTATGTATTTTACAAAGTGATTATGTGATTTTAAAATTTATCGGGAAATATATCATCGGTAGCCTCCAACAAAAATTTCATGATTTTATAAATTTAGTTGCTATTTTAAAATCGATCAAACCTTTTAAGCATTTGAATAAGATTTGGTCAATTAACTGTGCGGACTCAAGACCTAATCTTTGTAGCGACTTCGATCCCATGCGGTTGGGTCCAACCGGTCAACCGGTCCGGCTCTATCACGCTCGAGCGCGAGCGAACCTATCTTGCGATATGGCCGTTGATTTTCAATCGAGCGGGCGAGGTCACAATGTCCCACGAGCTGTCCACGTGTACACCTTAATCTCGCCGTTGGATCTTGATCTAACGATCGAGATCGATGTGTGCTGTCGGACAACTCCGAGCCCTTCACGATCTCCACCGTTCATTTCGATCCAACAACGGCGTCTTTTTCTTTTAAACTTAAAGCGCTTTTCTTTGGGCGTCGATTCAAATCCTCGGCTTTCCTTTTTCGCGTGCTATTAAGGCATGCGCTCCTGCAGGCGTTAGATCTTCATCGTGTGGTCGAGCGGTGTATGATTCGGACGACTCGGATCCCTCATGATCTCCGCCGTCCATTCTTGATCTAACGCGTCGCTCGTTTTCATTTGAAATCAAAGCGCTTTTATCGAGGCCTTTGGATTTAAATCCCCGGCGCTCCTTTTCGGCCGTGGGCCTTTAAAGCCCAAATTTGATGAGCCGTTGGATTTCAATCGTAGGGTCCATATGAGTGTATGCAATCGGACCATCCGGATCCCGCGTCAATCCTAACCGTAGAAGTTTAATCGGACGGTGCTGCATCAGTGCATCTAAGGGATGACGTGTATCTTTTGAGCTGGGCCGTTAGATTTCAATCCAACGCCCCTATTTGAACTTAAAACCCCGAAATCCTTTTTGGCTCTGTTTTAATCTTGATCGACCGATCTAGATCACACGGTCCATATTAACTGATACCGATTAAAACCTTTTAACCTCTCTATTTATCACAACCGCCCATTTCTAATCGGACGGCTGATATTCTTTTGAGGCTTTAGGAGGCGCGCGGCTGTGACTGCCAGTGGGACCCACATGTCAGATGATTCTTATCATCTTCCTTGTCTCTCTGCGCGCAGATCTCTCTTTAAACAGAGGAGAGGATTTATCCCAAGGATTATGCAACTAATTTTTGGGATAATCAGCCCTAAATGGACACCTCATCAACTCTAGATCTTTCCATCTTGCCCTGTAGCTCAACATCCATATATAAACCCTAGCTTTTTGCTGTTACCATTGTTGACCACTGAAGCTCATCCTCCATTGTTGTCCAGTGGAGTTTCTTGCTCCTGTTCTTTGCTTATCCATCCCAAGCTGGTTTTACCTTGCACTAAGGTTTTGACATCCTTTGTAGGTTAAAACAGAAGACTATCTCTGTTGAGCGAGAATCGATTTTCTCAATCTTTGGTGTCTTTCCTACTCTGGTAAGCTAAAACCCTAGTTTTTAACATTTTGAGCATCTTAATGACCTTAGAAGCTCCTGTGAATCATTCTTTTGAACATCAGTAGCTTCAACTTGCTCTAAACTGAAAAGTGATTATTCTAGCTTTTCAGTCCATTATGTCATTTTCAAGAATGAGGGTTTCTCCTGTCTACTTGTTATCCTAATTAGGTCTCAGCTAAACCCTAGTAGCATAACAAGTTAATCTTTCAATTCTTGTCATCATCTATTTTGCCTCATAGCTGAAATATGTCTCTGTTCTCTTTTGTCGGCTCAACCGACAAAATAGGTTTTCTTTAGCTTTTGTAATCTAACCAAGTAGGGTTAGGTTAAGGTTAGTCTAGGGTATTAACTACCTTAATAGATCAGGCTAAGCTTCAATTTAGAGCCTTTGCTTGATCTATCTTGATACGGGGAAGGCCGATCTTCTCGATGAGGAACCGTGGATAGTTGATGGGAAGTAGGCGATGTCGCTAGTTGAACACTCGCGCCAATGCAGAACCCTCAACTATTCGAATACGCATTAAAACACCGGGTAGTTGTTCGTCGCGAGACCACGAGCAGCGAACGCCAAGTCCCAATTCCCAATGGAGCAGCGGCTTGACCCCGAGTTGCGAGAACAAACAATGGATCGCTAATTCTCTCTCAAAGTCCTCGCATGAACTGCGGTGTCGAAAGAACAAGCAATAGCTATGTTTCAATCTTATGCATAAACTGGTCTACCTCTATGGTGCGGCCATGGGGGGTTTATATAGCCTCCCACGCAAGCACAAAACTCGGATGAACAGTAACCGAGTGCTACAGTAATCCGAGTCCGACACTATTCACTGCTACAGTAATCCGAGTCCGATTACTGTTCATGTGAACAGTAATCCGATTCAAGAAACGTCCTACTTTAATTTGGAAATTTAAACTAGTCTCCCTCTCGGTTTCCCTTGTATTGTGAGCTTTCCTTCTCTTAGCTTGCGCGAATTTGTTCGATGCACTTGATGCTTCTTTTTATGCCAATGTAACCCTTGTTGCCATGTCACCATATGTATTTCTTGACCGCCCGCATGAGCTAGGGTTTTATCCTGAGAGCACGTTCCCTCTCGTTGGCCACATGGGTTTCTTCTCCCTTGTTGCCCGCATGTGTTTCTCCTCCATGAATTTGTTCCCGGCCTCCCTCTCCTCCCTCTCGGTTCCAAAGTCTTTAAATTTGTCAAACCTGAGAATGCACCAAGTATTGCTTTAGGTAGTAACCAATTCTCATTGGCAACAAAAGGAAATTCATTAAGAAACAAATGCACCTGTTGTTTGAGAAGTTTAGCTCCTGCTTCACGAATAACCTCATAAGTAGTAGGGATATCCTCATCATATCTCCCTTTTCCCAAAATCTGCTATCTGTCCTGTTTTCGGTTCTTTTCAAAATTTGAAAACTGAAACTTTGGACTAAGCCTTAGTTTCTGCCATTTGAAAACAGTAGGTTATAATAGGGGTTATTCTCACTATTATGGGTAGTTATGGCTTAAGCATATTGTCAATCATGCATTTCCAGATTGATCATGCATATTTCTTTCATTTTGTGCTTATTGTCGATTTTGGTATTTATTGGACTTTATTGCTTCTTATAGAATCTGGTTCATCTGAGGCTTTTGACTTTATTTCTGAGCAACCTGAACCTGCAACAAAAGTTTATTACTATCAAGGCAAGCTTCCTCTCTGCACCATATTGATCCCAAATTTTATACAATAGCTTTTACAAATTCAGTGACAACTGTGCATGCTATTTTTCTGAAAATATAAACTGTGATCTGTTAGTAGTTAGATATGACCTAACATGATGGATTACCTCAATTGTCACCATACACTCAACCGTAGCATAGTAATGTATACTATAATATATTTTCAGATTTAGCTTAGACATACAGTCTAAAGATTTTAGAGTTTGACAAGAATATCTTGTCAAACAGGGGAATCACAAATGAACTTGTGTTATTTTGAACTCTTTGTCCAGTTTCTTTAAATCAGACTTGTATTTGAAATTTAAATTGATCTGGACAAGAGGAAGCTAGTGATGGTGCTTTTGTGCAGAGATTGGGTTTTGTGGTGGACTTGTCAAGGTTAATTAAGGATCGAACTCGACTATTCAATTCAAGTCCCCACGTACTTCCATATACGATGTATGGTATTGTTTGGTTAAGTAAAATGTTAAGACTATTGGGTTGGAAAGCAGGAAAGTAAGAATATGTGTATTGACCTTGTATGGCATAAATGCTTAGGTGTTATGGTATGTTGTATGCCATGTGAGCTTGTATGTCGAGATCGGATGTTCTTAGAAGGGTGAGGGCGTATATGTGCTCGTAGCATATCACGTTACCTTAATGGTGCGATTGCATCCTAATATGGGTAGTGAGCCCATTCGCATTTAATTGTTTGGATCGGCATTGCGGCGCAACATGTGTGCCCAGTTAGCGGATGCTTTGATCGTTGTTTAAGCGAGATCTGTTCACACATAGGGGTCCAACTCAATAATGTTAGCTTGTTGAAAAATACCAAATCTTAGTTTCCCGATCGGCATACCAAAGGAAGTATGTCATCATTCGGAGGCATCCAGAAGGCAGCAGGCTAACTAAGTCATGTGGGTAAAGATGTACACCCCTGCGGGTATAAAGCATTGAATAGCGTGTCCACGGTCATGGGCGACAACTTGAGTTGATGTCACTGTATAGAAGTTTTGATTTACAAAGCCGTTTTGGTTTTATGGCTTTGCATGAGGATTCATGCATCGCATCATTTACAATTATGTCATTTACTTACTTTTTCTAATTAAACTTTGATTTATTAACTTGCTTTATCAAAATTTAGCATTTGTAGGTTAAGATGTATCGCTTTATGCAAATCGAACCTTTATACCTTCTGTTGTAACCTTATGCATGTAAAAATTCTATTCCTTTGATTAGGTTCGATTAACACTTTATTTTATTAGTTTGTGTAAGACTTCTGAGTACCTTCCGTACTCAAGGTGCTATCACCTATTGTTGCGGTGAGGGCGGTTTTCTTTATGAAGTACCGTTAGCGCCGATCGAGTGGCGCTAACGAGTAAAGCTACTTCTTTCCTCCACGCAATTGCCTGCGGGTGGATGAGGCCATTGGTGGATTTTGATATTTTGTTTTTGCTTCCGTTGTTAGACTTTTGAAGTGACCAAGTCACTTAATATTGTAGTACTAAACCGAATGATGTAAACTTATGTTTAATTATGTCAATGTATGACTTGTATGTATTTGATGCAATGTTGATAAAGGATATATATATGCAATGGTCGTTGATCCTGGGAACCATTGTGAGATATATATATATCAGGGACTTTGATTATTGGATCGGTTACTTGTTAAATTTATACTCCTAGCATGATCTTTAATAAAGGGGCAGTACTGTTCCTTCATTAACAATTGTGCTACAGTATGAATTTAATTAAGTGCATTTCCAATAACCTGGGGCGCCCACTCTATCCTTGATTGTTACATATGCCATTCATTTCAGAGTGTTGTTACATGTACACCAGATGCATAATTTGGAACTGTATGTTCAAAGTGCCGTTTGATTCCTGATAGAGCAGTAGTCATGATTTCCTTCTGTGACAACATCTTAAAGAAAGGTGGTAGTGAAAAACTTAGTGATGAAGCAACTGAAGATACCCTTGAGAAGGTACATCCATCAATTTGTTATGTTTGTGTTGCTAATGTCATAAGTGTTCTAGAGCTAGGAACTTAATCTAGAAACTGGACAATTACCAGGTCGTAAGGTTACTGGCCTACATCAATGACAAGGACATGTTTGCTAAATTTTATAGGTAACTTCTTGTTATATAGCATGCCGATTCTTACTGCCTTTAAACTCATGCACATATTGGAATATACATGTAGCCATTGACTTCTGGGGCTAATTTGTAGAAAGCAGCTTGTGAGGACATTGCTTTTTGACAAGAGTGCTAACGATGAACATGAGAGGAGCATTCTGACCAAGCTAAAACAACAGTGCCGGGGGGGTCAATTCACTTAAAAAATGGAAGGCATGGTTACTGACCTTACTGTTGCAAGTGATCACCAGACGAAATTTGAAGAGTTCATGAGCACACATCCAGAGTTGAATCCTGGGATAGACTTAGCTATTACTGTTCCGACTACAAGATTTTGGTATGTAAAATAGATTGGTGTTATCATATTACGATAAGGATACTTGGACATCTCAATGCACTTTTTATTGACTTCATTTAATTTATTCATTTGTTAGAGATCTAACATACAGTTATCCCAAAACATCAATGGACATCTTTCTGCATTTCTTTACACTAACTGTAGGCATTTCCTACAAATATTATAGCTTATGTCCTCTTGATTGCTCACCTTAAGCTTCTGTGTATGCTTGAAAGAGTCTGGATGGCTAGGTGCAGCTAGCATTTGATATTCTTATTAAGTGCCATGCTCTATCACTAAACATAGACTTATAATGAAAGCTGACACGTTTCAGAAGCTCTCTTAATTGCTGAGGTGATAAGCCATGGAGCTGCTTATGGTTAAATGGTGCAAAAGGCATTCGAGGCGATTAGCGCCGGCAATGTGTCTAGCCTTGGGAAGCCCGACAATCAAGGGCGATTAACTAGCGATATCGTCCTAGCGCCGAGGAAAAATTGACAATCAAGGGCAATTAACTGCCGGCAACACATCTAACTGTCGGGGAAAAATTGACAATTGATGACAGTTAACTACCGGCAATACATCTAACTACCAGGGAAACTCTAAATGCCGGGGAAACCTTAACCACCACTACAACAAAACTATCACATAAAGATGATTTTGTTTTGACGCTTTTATGTATATCTTTACGCCGAAAAATACCTCGTATATAAAATGTTTCTAAAAACATTTTATACGATGCCACAAAATCCCATTTCCCACAGACCGACGGACACACCCAACTCCCAGGCCCAAGCGGCCAGACCATTTCGTCTTCGTCTGATGACTCAATAACTCAATCCCTAAAATCTAAATCCCTAAGTCTGAATCTCTGTCTCTCTCTCACACTGCAGCAGTCCATCTCCATCCTCAAACCTGATCCGTCTCGGCGGCGGCGGGTGGGCGCGGCGGCGGCGGTTGCGGCCGTGCGGGTCGGCAGTGCACTCGGCGTCTCGGCGGGGTCACGCCGTCGCGATGCGGACTCACATCTCACGGGGAGAACCGGAGAAGGGGAGGACCGAGGAGGCGACTAGCGAGGAGCCGAGGAGGCAAGGACCGGTCGATCGGAGGCGGAGGGGGAGGGGCGCTGCGGCGGCTTGCTCGCCTCGCCTGCTCCGAGGCTCCGAGTGACCGGGCGAGGTGTGCTGCTGCTCTGAGTGGCTGAGCCTCTAGCTCTGGTCTCTGAGGTGACTCAGCGACTGGGGTGAATGCTTATCTCCCTTTCTCTGCTTATCTCCCTTGATAGCACTTTACTCTAGATCCCATGGTAAATACATTTGTATGCCAATTTGACAAAGTCTGTACATTCTACCACTAGACTGTGCATAACATCTTTTATGGGGTGAATTATGACATTTAGTGATATCAGATTGGGTGAAATATTTGTGGTTTGGTTGAGAATCACATGACTTTTATGTCGGGGTTATGTTCGGCCCAACCTAGCCTGTGAGTATTTTCGGTTTCTTTGCTTGTGCTGCGTAGATAGGATAGGAGAGTATAGTAAGGTGATGTCTGAAAAAAAAACACGATAATAGGATGCAGTGTGTGTGTGTGTGTGTTTTGTTTAGTCCCATGTTTTATTACCATTTCAATTGTCTTGTGTTTACCTGATGATTCTCCCTTTGCATGCCTTTATATTTATAGGAAGAAGGTTGGAAGGAAAAGATATCAAGGGGAGAGAAGCCCACAGTCTTACATTATTACCTGCAACCAGGTATTCTGCTGTCTTCTTTTGTTAGAGTTCCATTCTGTTCACAAACATGTCAGAGTATGTCCAGAGCTACAAACATGCATATGCTAGCTTCCTGAAAGCATAATCACTGACCTCTGCATATTTGGCTTATTAAAAATTTGACCACAATTAACAAAGGTAGCTCCTTGAATAACCCTCTGGACATAGTGGATGTTGAGGTTAAGGTGTCTGTTGAATGTAATATTTCTATTAGACTTTGTGATCATCTGTAAGCGATTGCCTATAATATTTGTTTTGTCATTTCCTTAAACTGAGTTTGATATATTTTACTAGTCCTGTAAGTAAACTTGCTAAGATGAAAGTTTCTCTTCACACTTATTTACACAACGTTTTTCTTTTGGATGGTTAACTCTTAATAAGAAGGAATCCTCGTGGCTTTTATTGATACACGAAAAATGCTACCACTTATCACAGTATCTGTCAACCTACATTCCATTACATTGCTCTGTTAGTCTTCCATTACATTGCTCTCTGGAGTTTCCTGAGCTTGTTGGCTGCTAACATTAGTTGGTGTTGGTCTATATAGGCGCTGTTTGGTATGGCTCTAACTCCTAGCTTCATAGTTGGAGTGGGTGGAGCTGTGCCAAACGGGGTTGCTCCACAAATTTTTTGGAGTTGAAGCAATTGGGAGCGGAGCAGCCCGTAGTGCAATTTTTGGGAGTAACCTTCCACAGCTCCCCAAGGAGCAGCAACTCCCTTATCAAAATACCCTTGGAGTTGAGGGGTAATTACCCACCTTTGCCACTCCACAAAACCCCCTCAGCCCCACCGATTCGCCCCAGTCGCACCCACGTTCTTCCCGACTCTCGCCTCATCCCCTCTGTCCTCTCTCTCGCCCTACCCCATCCCTTCCGAACCCTAGGTCCGGAGACCCACGCCACCGGTCCAACACGCCGTCGCTTGCGTTCCGAATGCCCTCGACCTGGGATCTCTCGCCGCCGAACTCCCTCACCCCCGGATCCCTCATCGCCGGACTCCCTCGCCCCAGATCCCTCGCCGCCGAACTCCGTCGCCCTTGGATCCCTCGGTCACGCGCTGGTCCGGCAGCGCAACAAGGCAGCCACGGCCGCCAAGGAGAGAGGCTAGGCTCTCATCCTCTCCCACCGCGCGTAGCAGCCGCCGCCGTTCGAGTTCGTCAGTGACATCGACGCCGTCCTCCAGCGTGCGGTCGAAGATGATCTCCTCCTCGGTGATGATGCTCACGACGCTTCCCTGTCCGCTACGTCCGATTTTGGCCTAATCGATCTCTTAAGTGCCCGGGAGAAAAAAAAAGTTCCTTCCCCCCAAGTGTTCGACGAATTGCAAAGGTGGGACAGGGATCTCTGATGGCCGCACGAATGCTTCTTGTTGATGCCAACGAGAGGCGGGCCTTCCGGGAAGCGGTCAGGGCGGCCTGGGAGGTGGTTTCGGCCGGTGGCGGAGGGGGTTCGGCCATGGATGCCGTCGTCGCTGGCTGCTCCGCCTGCAAGGTGTAATACCCCAAATGTATTCGAGAGAGAAGAAATAAATTATAGACAAGAACCAATTGGAAAAGTGTTTTAACAGGAGATTAGAGAGGGATTTACGCATAATTTTGATATCAAACTAGGTTTAGTTGGGAAATTTGATAACCTTTCAATGAAGTCCAAGAACACCTAATTTGGACCATCGTGTTAAAGGAACGTTTTGTTGTAGTTAAAAGATATGAAGTTTAGAACTTGATGGTGCGGCTGTGTTCGAGGCGTTTTAATAATCTGACCTTTGCGACTTAGGAAAGTAGATAATTGGGCTTTCAGGAAGCACAAGGATCGCTGAAAGTTATGCAATCTGTCCAGAGCTACTTGATGTGTGCTCATGTATATAATTCATGTTTTTCAAGAACACCTAATTTGGACCACTGTACAGAAAGTGGTCTTAGTTTATATTCTTAATGTATTAGGTGGGGATTGGTATATTCTTAATGTATTAGGTGGGGAGGTAGCACCGTCTTCATGTCCTCCATTCTCACATGGTTAAGACAAGTGCATTGTTTGATTCATGGTTGTGATCGATTGGTCATGCTTGTGTGCTTTTCGATATGTGGTAGTATAGCGAGATTGTTGACATGGTGAATGTTTAAGATTGGTGGATGCTCCATATATGTTTATGCTCTATTGTCGTATGATGTTATCGTCTTGTGGTAATTTGATGATGAATAAATGATGAGCATGTGCATATTGAGATCATGTTGAGGCTTGGTCACGTGGTGACCAAGTATGTTTTCCTTTGTGATCCCCGTCATGAATGTGACGGGCCTGAGATCCCCACACTCGTGGAGTGTGGGATTGATGTCCCCATTACTTGCGGAGTAATGGGCAATTGGTCCCTGTGCTTGCGAGCACAGGCATGGGTATGCGGCGACGGTTGCATACTTTGTATTACCGGTATAATACACAAAGAAAGATAAAGAGAAAGGATCCTTGAGCATTGCATTTGCATGTGAGATGTTTTATTGTTGCTCTTCTATATATGGGTGCTAATGTTATAACTTTTATTCTGTACTTGCTGAGTCTGTGGACTCACTCTTGTTTTTATTGTTGTTTTAGGTACCCGAGCCAAGAACGACATGCATGGGGGGAAGTAGTCTGATAGTTACACACATGTCACATGAACTAAATAAAGTTGAATGATCTTCAGATCGTAATTGTTTTTAGTAATTAGGCGAGATGCTCAAAGGTTTATTATGACTTGTCTCTTGCAGTGGTTTAAGTGTAACAGTGATGAGTAGTGGAACTTTATACTTCTTTGGATTGCTAGATACTTAGCATGTCTTTGATTATCTTTTGATGTCTCTGGATGACAGTTTAGTTAATTTATGAATTATCTGTATGTTGGAACCTCTGTGTAATCAACTTTACAGGGGAGGTTCTGCAGAAATTTACTAAAATTGCCTTGATTAGAATTGTTAGGGTTTTGTTTAGTAGCATTCCAGGCTCATGTCGGGCTGGGGTGTTACAGTTGGTATCAGAGCGGGCTGTAGGTCCGTGGTTAATAAAACATTAATTTTGACACACTAAGCACAATAGGTGGGATTGGGTTATTGCATTGCATTTATGTTTTCGCATGTTGTATTGATGATTCCTGTTATGATATATATACATATATATATTATAATGCTATAGTTAATATGTGTGGGGATAACCCATGTTGAGATGTTGAGGTCGAGGTTGTGGCCCTGTGCTGTACCAGGTTAAACCACTGTTCGTGGTATAGCAATAGTGAAGTGCCCACATTGGATATCGTAGTTCAGGCTTTAATAGTAAGTATATTTAGAAGAGTTGTTCTCTTCTTTGAAATTTGAATTTGGTCAACTCTTGTCTAGTTGGGGTTGATGAGCTTATCTTGGGTTATTAGTTTATTGCAGTTGATGGGTTACTTTGAAAAGGATTGTTTTGTTTCCATTGGTTTAATTTTGTCCTGTAAAGCAATCGTTGTTTTCCCAATCGTTGAGTTATTTTTTTGCGGCTGGTGAACTTGGTTGATTGTCAAGTTTGACCTTTATAATGGAGTTTTGTCTTTCTCATTGGAAAACCTTGACCCATTTATTCGCTTGATAATTTTTTTAGCTAATGAAAGTTTCCTTTTGCAAGTCCTTTAGTACGTGGAGGCTTTGACGCAAGGTATCTCTTTGTCCGCCGCACCCGCTGTCGCCACCATTCCCGTCCCGTCGCCCTTTTTCATCACGTTGCCATTGCCGCCGCCGCCGCCATTGCCGCCCGACACCATCCTCCCCTTCGTCCTCCTCCGAGGCCCCTCGTCCCCTATTTAAGCGAGCCCCGGGACCGCCTCCCCCTCCTCTCCCAGTTCCCCCTCATCCCTCCTCCTCCCTCGCCCTCTTTCGCCCCCTTCTCGCATTTTGTCGCCGCCGGCCACCGAAGGTCGCCGCCGCCTCTAGCGCCACCTCTGAGCACCCTCGACCGCAGCCGCATCCACCTTCCGCATCGCCACACCGAGGGCTATCCCGTGCGCGCTGTCACTCCTCCCGGAGCCCACCGGAGCGCCGTCGCCGCCGTAGCCCTCTTCTTGCCGCCGCCTTTCCCACTCGCCGCCGACCTTCCGGTGATGCCACATCCTCGGGACGGTGAGCATCGGGTTCACCGTGTCGCCCTCTTCGCGCTAGTCCCCTTGCCTCCGGCCGCGCCGCTGAACACTGGCGACCTTCGGGCCGTGAGTGCCGTCGTCGCCTTCGCCGACGTGGCCACCACCTCGCCTCCACCTCGGCGCCACCTCAGCCTCTTCACTGACCGGGCAGCCGCGTGGAAGCCCACGTGTCACTCCTTCCCCCTCTCTTTTTCAAAGCTCGGTGAACCTAGTCCACGTGCACCATCTCGCTGACATTGGGCCCCACATGTCAGTTTCTTTTTCTTTTATTTTTCTTTCGGCCGAATTTCCTATGCTGATTGTCAGCTGACACCATATTTACCTTTTCCTTTACAAAAATATTTGCAGAAAATCAGAAAATCTCCAAATCCTTCATTTCATGTGTTTTCCAACTTCGGAAGGCCATAACTTCTTCGTTCGAACTTTGATTCGAGTGATTCAAATTTCTAAATTCATATAAAATCCCCCTCTTGCTGTTAGTGCTAATTTGGAATTTATTTGGAGTTTTTTATTTATTTATTTTGCTCTTTTCACACGTGTAGAAACCGGCTTTTCGGAAGATTTCTCGGATCCGACGACCGAAGCACCTCAACTCTTCAACGAAGGCAAGTCATAGACCTTTGATCATGTTGAACCCATTTTTATAAAACTATGTTGTTTGATATAAACATGCATTGCTAGTTTTATATTAAATGGTTTTGGGAATAGATAATTGCCTACTTGATGTATGCCTCCTTGATAAATTGCAAACAACATGTATCCTTGAATGACATGACCCCTTGGACACCACAGGATGGGTTATTCTAGTTGGACATTGATAAAATACCAACAGGGGTACGTTTTGCTTGCTTAGTCACGCTCTAAGTAGACGTGGGTCTCTCGGCAACTTAAGTCACCAATGTTATTTTACCCCCAGAGCACTTGGTTTGCGGCTTGTGTAGTAGTGGCCAGTGTAGCTGATTAAAATGAAGTGTGGCCCTGTGTGAGGCCACGACATTTGTTGTCACCTTAACTAAAAGTGTGTTGTGCCATGATGAGGGTGGTCCTCTGGCCGGGTTGAACCCATCTAAAATTGAATTTGACTAATGAACTATGGAACCGTGGCAATGCCACTTGATGAAATTGCGGTGCCAAGACTACGGTGGTCTTTGGCAGGGTTGAACCGAAAATGTTTTATGCTCGGGCGAGTGGGTGGTGGTAAGTGTGGGTGTCGTAATGGTTGGGATGATCTCTTGTTGTTTCAAAGAACTGAATTACTTATGTACTAATCTTTTAAATTGTGCTTTTAATCTACTTACTGTATTTATTGTTAAAAGTTGCTTTCTGCAACATAAAACATAAAGCCATCCTTGTCTAGCCTCGCATGAATAATAATTGCATATTGTTCCCTATGACTTGCTGAGTACATTCAAAGTACTCACGGCTTGCGCCCTGTGTGATTAATCCCCACAGAAGAACGAGGGAACCCCGAGTTTCATGAAGAGGAGAACCTCGAAGACTTTGCGAATTAGGTCGCGTCCTCCACTCGATTGCCTGTGGGCATGTCGTGTGGCCACCATGAGATATTTTGTTTCCGCTGCAAGTTACCTTTTGGTGTTGAGCCCTGTGTGGCAACTCTATAAGACTTGACCATAAGGTCTTTTGCTGCTATTAATATTAATTTGTCCGCTTCATCGTTACTTTGTTGTATGGTTATGATTACATCTTTGTTGTAACTGTGCGAGCTAGCTACTGATCATGGGACTAGTTCGGAATGCACAGAGGGTCCTTTCATAGTTAATATGTATGGTTGTTCGTTTTTCTTAGAATGGTGGATGGATGAGAGCACCCTTTGATAGCTAGCTACTATTTTTGAAGGCAAATTAACTGACCATTAAGATAAGCTGGGTGATTTCTCTGCCCTATGCCGATTTGAAATAAACGCTATGGTAGTATGGTTGTTCAATTTTACGAATTAAAGTAAATTGTTGGAACACCAAAAATTTGTAATTCATAGGAATATCTACATGTAGTTAACTATCTGCATCCACCATGATTCATCATAAACTATATTAGTATTTTGCTTGCTATGTGGAGTTGGCACTGTCATATTATGAACGTACAATATTTTGATTATTTTCTACGTTAAGTCTTTGAGATGTGTGGCTGCATATGTTTCATACTTTCATTCATTCATTCATCAATCATTCATACATTCTTTTTTACACAACACAGTAGCAAAATAACTCATCATTGATTAAATATGCAGATTTACATCATTAATTGATTACAATACATACATGTTTACATCAAACTCTTGGTGCTTTGGAGGGGAGATAATAATATAATATACATGACTACATCAAATTGCACATGTCTTGTTTCTTCAGGTAATTTCCCATCTGTCTTGCTCAATTTGATAATTGATGTTTGCTCAATTCATCAAATTATTCTTGTTGTGGGCTTATCTGCGCTGTAGCCAAGCTGGCCGCCTGGGCACCGCCTAGGCGCCGTGGGTACCGCCTAGTCCACCTAGGCCCTAGGCCACCGCCCGCCTAGCGCTTTCTTGAACATTGGTCATCTTACACTTTTCTAACCATGACATTTATTTCATTTTCAACCGACTTTGCAGGATAATTGAGGACTACAAAGAGAATGCAATGGATAGATTCCAACTATTTAGAAAAAAAAATTGTGTCAATCCATAGGATCTTTTGCTAATGTATTTGCACATTTTTTATATGGATGTTTGATTCAGTTGTGAACTCCACTTGCTGTAAATTCAAATATTTGTTGCTGCTATGAAGTGCATGTATGCTCTACAGTTTTCTTAGTTTGCTCATTGTGAGAATATGATGCTTCCATGTGACGATATGTGCTCTACTGTTTTCTAGTGTTTTTTATGAGGTGGAATAATATCTTCATATGACGATATTTGTTTTCGTTTGTAGCAAAATGCATGAATCACATTCGAAATAATCTAATTAAATTTGAAATATTTTTTTACAGTAAGATGTCCAAAACGATGCTTGTGTACCTAGAGATGTATATAACGTCTTTACAAATGTGTATAAATTATGCCAACATGAATTGAATATATTTGTAAAAGCGTCTCTATGTTTGTTGGCACGCAAATCGGACGTGTCTATATCACTAAAAATGTTATGTAAGTGTATCTACTAAAACATCTCTACATACATAGACATGAATTTTAACGTTTCTATAAAGCGTCTTATATCCTGTACACATGTTTTACAAGCGTCTCTACGGTTTTTAACACAATACGTGGGGAGACGCTCCAAGAATGCTTTATAAAAACGGCTCTACGGTCCTCTAAAGATAAAATAACACATCTTTAGCCTATAGATTGGATGTCTCTACATGGGTGTTGTGTTGTAGTGTACCTGGAAAACCTTAAGCCGGTGAAAACCAACTTTTCTAGGGCACTTAATTACCCGGAATACACATATCTGCCGGGGAATGTCTTTCCCGACAGCACTTTACCGGGCAGGCAATAAGTGCCGGGGAAACACATTCCCGACAGATAAATTGCCTTTCAACGCAGTTTTTCCTGGCAGTTGCATTGCCCTTAATACTATGCCATGGTGTAGTGATTTGGCTCCACCATAGTCTCTTTTTCAGGTTTTGATACATCTTGGTGCTCCCAGGATGCATAGAGAACTGAGAGTTGTAAGCATCCTTGAGGATAAATTCCTTCAACTTGCAGTCAAAAGGCATTACTAAGCGGTTCCCGAACCAGAGAGTGCCCTGTGTGTTTTCGGTAAAACATTTGGCCTTGCCTTGCTTGATATCTTCCTGGATTGGGGCCACCTCAAAATCAATCTTTTGGGCCTCTCTAATCTGGTTCTCTAATGTGGACCTCACATTTAGGCAGCAAGGGAACCCTCTTCAATCATCTCGAGGCTCAACTGTTGCAACTCAGCACACAAGCCTACCGAAGTGGGTGTTACTGACAAGCAGTTGCATTGAGATTTTTTGCTCAACGCGTCGGCCACTACGTTGGCTTTTCCCAGGTGATAATGGAGTCCCATGTCGTAGTCCTTGAAAAACTCTTCCTTGAAAAACTCAAGCCACCTTATTTGCCTCAAGTTTAGATCAGCTTGGGTGAAAATGAATTTAAGGCTCTTATGATCGGTATAGATCTCGCAACGATTACTAATGAGGTAATGTCGCCAAATCTTTAGAGCATGGACTACAGCTACCAATTCCAAGTCGTGTGTGGGATAATTCACTTCATGATACCTCAATTGCCTTGATGCATATGCCACCACTCGGCCCTCTTGCATGATCACGCAAAGGGAGCCCGTGGCGAGAAGCATCGCAGTACACGTGAAGCTCTTGTGAATATTCGGTAGAATGAGCACAAGTGCTTTGGTCAGACATTCTTTTAAGATCTGAAAGCTTTCCTCATACTCTACTAACCATTCGAACTTCTTTTCCTTCTTTAATAGCTGGGTCATTGGCCTCACAATTTTGAAGAAGTTCTTGATGAACCTGCGGTAATAACCTGCAAGTCCGAGAAAACTGCATATATCAGTGACGGTCTTGGGCTACCCCCAGTTCAGTACATCTTGCACTTTACTTAGATCAACAGCGACACTGCCCTTGGATAGCACATGACCCAAAAAGCTAGCCTCCCAAAGCCAAAACTTGCATTTGCTGAATTTTGCATAGAGCTGATGCTCGCGGAGTTTCTCCAACACAAGCCTCAAGTGCATCTAGTGCTCTTTATCTGATTTGGAGTAGACAAGGATGTCATCAATAAACATGACAACAAACTTGACCATATACTCCATGAAAACTGAATTCATGAGGGTCATGAGTAGGCCGGTGCATTTGTTATGCCGAATGACATAACTGTGTACTCATACAACCCGTAGCAAGTAGAGAATGTCATCTTCGATATGTCTTCTGTTCTGACCTTGATTTGATGATAGCCTAGTCGTAAGTCAATCTTGGAGAATACTTGGGCTCCAGTCAGTTAGTCAAATAAGTCATCAATCCAAGGAAGTGGATATTTGTTCTTGACTGTTACTTCGTTTAGCGAACGGTAATCGGTACACATCCGCAAACTTTTGTCTTTCTTCTTGACAAATATTGTCGGGCATCCCCAAGGCGAGGAGCTCAGCCAAATAAAGCCCTTATCTTGCAGCTCCTTGAGTTGCTCCTTCAATTCAATCAACTCATTGGGAGGCATCCGTATGGGTGGAAGCTCGATCACGAATTCAACTTTGCGATCAGGGGGCATTCCTGGGAATTCTTTGAGAAAAACATCTACATACTCATAGACCACTGGTATCTCCTCCAATTCGGGAGTGGTACCAACTTTCAGAGCATAGAGGTGAGAACTAACAAACCTTGGCATGAACACGACTTGATCGCCATTCGCACTGATGACAAAATTGACTAGTGTACACAATCGATTTTCTCTTGATTCTTGGATATCCAATCCATCACCAATATAACATAAATACCCACTGAATTTATCACTATTAGGTTGGTTAAAAATTCAATCCCCGAATCTCCACTTTTACGTTTCAGCAGACTTGATCGGTTTGCAAAACCGAACCCGGTGACTGAATGTGATATGGTCGCCAAAGTGTATGTATTTTAAATTGATGGTGTGCTACAAAAATATTCTTGATAAATGAATGTGACACCCCCGAATCAAATAAGGTAGTAGCTGGATGCGAATTAACAACATACCCAAAACAACATCTAGTGCATCAACTGCCTCTTCGGCGGTACATGGTTAACCCGGCCACATGCTAGAGCCTGAGGGGGCTTGTCCGCTACCCTCGGGGGGTTGTGGTGGTCATGCTGGAGTTGGAGTTGGAGCGGTGTAGACTCAGGGCATCACACGTGCTTTCGCCAAGCACTGATGCGCATAATACCCCGGACGACCGCAATGGAAGCAAGTGACACTCGACATGAAGTTGCCGTTGTTTGGGGGCTGATTCCCCCCACTTCTTGGCTGCATATTTGGTGGAGGAGGTCTGGGTATGAATGTGGGCGTCCTCGGTGGTGCTGGTGCTTGGAATCGGGGCAGTTGGGGCTACCTGGTACGCGATCTCGGAAAACTATCGCTTGCTAAAATAAGCGCGGCTCTCTTCCTCTTTCGCGACTCCTCCAGAGCTTGGCTCTTGCTTTCCACCACAATGGCCTTATTGACCATGTGCTGGAAGTTACGGAAGTCATGGACGGCTAGCGCAAGCTGCATCTCCTCAGTCAAGCCGTCCATGAAACGACTCTATCGACGGGAGTCGGTGGAGACGTTGTCATGAGCATATCGAGCCAAGAAGTTGAACTCGTGTAGATACTCGGTCAAGCTCTTTCACCCTTGCTTGATGGTGAGAAATTGTTGTTGTTTGATCATCATCACACCCTCTGGAATGTGGGCCTCTCTAAAAGCCGCTCTAAACTCGTTCCAAGTCGGAACGTGCCCCTCAGGCTGCATGGTGTGGAAGTTATCGCACCATGCACTCGCTGTCCTGTCGAGTTGGTAGCTGGCGAATAAGACCTTCTCGACTCCGGTACATTGGGCAATGATCAGCTTTTTCTCGATCGCACGGAGCCAGTCCTCGCCTCCATCGGGTCCTTAGAGCTTGAGAACGTTGGGGATTTGTAGGTTAAAAGTCAGAGAGTCCCCCGTGTGTTCGAGGAGCTCCTGCCCCACTGGACGACCCTGGAGCGGTGGAGGTGTTGTGGGATATCTACTCGAGGATCCGGTTTGTTCCATCCAGTTCCTCTCGACCTGAGCAAGCACTTTCGCCATCGTAGGTAGTAGGGGAAGCACCTCTTCTTGCCGTTCGCCTTGTTGATTTTGGTGGTCGGAAGGCTCCACACATTCTCCTCATGCGTAAAGGTCATGGACAGTAGCAGAGCGAGATCCCGTGGTGGGGATTCCTCTCCTTGCTGAGCCCTTGAATGAGTAGTAGCTACCGCCATCCTGTTGCCACACAATTAGTTAGCAATCCGATGAAAGATACACTCGATCAAACGCAAAAAGAAATTCCGAACAGCGAGTGTAATATACTTAATCTAGCATGCATTATGACATGAAATGCGCAAAAACTTAACACCAAATGGGGGTACAAATGCACTAAGGCCAGTACAAGATCCATTAAAGCAAATCATAGTTTTTAGGTATGGTTGCATTCATATAGGCCCGTAGGCGAATGGCAACCGCCCGAAACGAAAAGTTCTTGCAATAATACATAAAGAGTTCAACAATTACTACCCTATTACATTATTTTTGGAGAAAAAGCTCACTTACTACACTTCCGAACAACAAGCTCAAGACACTAACTCCCTAGTGGTTCTGGTTGAAATTCACCGGAAACTCATCTAAAAGATAATATCCGGGTGATCCCGAGCCATCGGGGTCCTCCGGGTTGGTGAGGCGCAATGGAGATCCTATATCGATTATGGGACCTCCAGCGGGCTCTGGCACCTGAGTGCAAGCAAAACTCGTTCCTAACATACAAGCTTGGCATCTCAGCCCATAATTGGGTACTCGTCCTCTCATTTTTGGAAGACGATACCCTGGTGGTGCAGAAGTGTATGGGGAGACCTCATTCTCACCATAGAGCACATTGCAGTGAACGAGCCCCATGCTAAACATGAGCTGCAAGTGCTCCTGGGCAACCCTGAGGTGATGTCACGTCTCCCACAGCTCGTGCACGGTGCAATGGTGAACTCGGTCCATAATATGAACCAATCTCGCCCACTGCCACACTTGGGGATCTTCCCCATACTGGATCTCAGCGAAGGTGTTCACCTCTACGCCACGAGCTTGTAGTGGAAAATGGTCATATGGCGGCTGAGCTAACTCCGTCAAATCATGACGAAGATGGCTCATGGCCGCACGAGCCACTTACTGCAATGCCATGGCCTCAGAGGTGTCACACACTTGGAAACCGTAGGGGATGCTTCCCGTTACTCGCCTTGCAATGATGTTGACTACGGCCAAGTATTTTTCCATCCCCGGTCCTCTGTCACGGTGGTAGATGGAGTACTATGGTTGATAAGTGAAGTTGGCCCTCCACATCATGTCTCAAAGTAGCGTCAAGTATCCATCAACATCTTTAGTTTGAGTTTCTTGACCAAGTATTGACGACTCATCTGAAGATAAGAAGGACAAGGTGAGTCGAACAGTTAGTTTGCAAATTCAAATGAAAATAGCATAAGAAAATGATACTAGGATGGATAAGGAATAAAAGATGTTCATAACTTAAACTTTTTGAAATTACTTTGCTAATTTGAAAATAATTTGACTGAAGACTTGCTAAATCTAACGCCCATGCTATTTCTAACCTACAGTCAACCTGGATCTGATACCAACGCTGTGGGGACCCCCAGGTTATTTTTGTAAGACCGATGCATTCCCAGTTTTAGGAGAATAACTCTTGGGCCTCAAGGAGATGAAACCCAACTCAACTCCATTTAAGTGAGAGTACCCGACTGATCTAGAGCGACGGATAGCATGCATACTGCTCCTCTGCGAATACTGCATGATAGCCGGTTCTCCATCAGCCCGAGTCCACACTTAAACAAGTTAAAAGGGTTTCAAAATAGCGGGTATGTGTCTCATGTTGGCTCCCAAGATCAGCGACCAACACTCACATGCCCTTAACAACGTCAATCACATGCATACAACATTCATAGATTAATATATGAAGTGCATACGACAATACTTAAATCTACAACTATTACAAAAGCGGCTGACTGGCCAAATTCAAAATATTACATTAAGTAGCAGCGGAAACAAAGTAACTAAACCAAAAGTTCTAGCAAGTGTGCCCAAAATCCAAGGCAACCGACTGGGAGCTACAAAACAACATTATTCGTTAGTGTCGCCAAACTCAGCGCTAACGAATTGTTCGAGTGCAACATCATCCTCACTGAACAACAAAAAAAATTATACAGTTGAATACAAAATGTATATGCTAGAGGATTTATAGCTCAAAAAATACCAAAGTGGCAGCCCACTTTAGTAAACTAACTTTGCATGAATACCCGTTCATGCCGATACCGAGTTGCAACCATGTAAAATTTTAATTAAGGTCTAACGATGATGTCATTCAATACCAAGCGGTCGTCCATAACCATGGACATAGCTAGTCAAATAGATTAATCCCTGCAGGGGAGTACAACTTTACACACACGACTCAATCAGCCCGTAAGCCTCCGGATAATGACACACTTCCTAAGTTATGACAGCCGGGTAGATCAAGATTTAGTATTTTTTAATAAGAAGACCCTATTGAGTTGAATCCCCCTTGTGAGATGAACCCCAAACTCAGTACAAGCTACTGATAGAGCTTGCTAAGTGGGCATGTAAGTTGTGCTGGAAATACCGATAAAATATAAATAAAGAAAAAAATAGTGCTCTCATACACATTATGGAAAATTGCATCAGAACCTACAAACTAATGCATTCTCTAGACCCGCATGGCTAAGCATACCCACATATAAATAGATATATTATCACCAACATCTAACCTTAAGCATATTTGTAATCGAAACATCAGGGATAATCATTAAGAATTGGACTAACTAACTCAAAAATATATCGATATACCAAAAAAGCATGCAAACAATATCATTGCATTTCAAAGTACTAACTAACAAAAGCTGGGATCAAAATGATGCAAGAACAAAGTTCAAATGATGCTTACCTTGCTGGAAGTATAATTGTTCACTCTAAAATAGCGTAGTCGTTCACTTCGAGCAATTCAGAATCTATAAAAGACGACATCGAACAAAAAATAAAATTGCTAAAAAATGCATGAAATTTCTACAGTAGCTAGATTATGATTTTAGATGAATTTAGGTGCAATAATTATTTTAATTGGAGTTCATATGTGCAAGTTATAGACTTTAGAAAATCAAAAGGTAGAAAAATGCTGGAAAATCATAATCTATCACTACTCATCCGAATTAATTACTTTGGTGAAAATTTCCAGAATAGTGGTGGGATAAGCTTTACATGGTATGAAAGATAATAAAAATTAATGATAAATAAAAATTGAATCATCTCAAATGGAGTTCAGATGAATTTTCTATGAATTTTTGAAGTTAATTGAATTTCTAGTACAAAAAAATCCTTTTTTGGGTTTAATTCTTACATCAAAATTTTTTGGGACAGAACATGCTTAAAAATTAGACCAAGAGGAAGTACATTAAAAATGCAACCGAACAAAATTGGTTCTAATTATTTTGGAGTCAAAATGAATTAGTTATGAATTTTTGAAGTTTTTTTGAATTTACAGTGCAAAAATAAATCACTTCGGAATTTCTTAAAGCATTTAATAATTTTCATAACCAAACTTACCTAGCCTCTATCACTGACAAGTGGGGTTCCCTGCACAGAATCCTTTTTCATGTAATTTTCGAATTAAAATCCATAGTGACACGTGGGCCCTAATGTCAGTGACTCTTCCATGGCATAGTACAGTTGCCAGTTGGCATAGTACATGCACTAAGGGTCTACAAGCTCGGTTCACGGTTCACACCCAAGCACTGTGCACTTAAAACCCTCAAGCCCACATATCATTCACTCTTAAGCATCCCGATTTAAATTAAAACTTCATTTTCTGTTCAAGGGATCTACATGTAATAGAGACATTACCTTTTAAGACAATCATTTATTAACCTAAGCAATCATTAGCTCTAAAACCAAATGAGATTTGCCCTAATGGCCTAGCTACAGTTGTTATTAGACGTTCTGACAATTGGGGAGCACGACCACGACATCACCCTGGTGTCTCGCCGGCGATGTGGTCCTCCTCGGCGCAAAGTAAGGGCAGGAATGGAAACCTGTGAGCCGTGTGCACCATTCAGGGTAGGAATGGAAACCTGTAGCGGCGGTGCGTCGGAGATGGGCAGCGATGGACTTCGGCCAAATGTGCATGCATCAAACCGACTACGCAAAGAGCAAATACATGCATGCATTAGATTCTACAGTGCATAGGGGACCTACCCAAGCGAAGAAGAAAGACGGAGAAGCTCGGAGGTTCCTTGTCGTCATTAATGGCGTCGACGATGAAGAGCTCAATGCCGGGGGGGGGGGTTGTCAACCTGAGCAAAAAGGAGGACAATGAAGGTATGGAATAGCTTACAAAGGTTAAGCAGATGGTGACATTACAAAGAATTGGGGAATGCCTCACCAAAATGGTGTCGGTGTCGAGGAAGAAAGCTAAGGTTTTCGGCCGAAACGAGGCAACTTCAAAATTCGTGGGCTCCTGTGAAGTATTGAACAATTGATTTAGGGGAAATCTTTCTTATTCCCTAGAACACAATATGACGCTCATAATCGTGGAATTAGCTCACTGGGATGAGGTTTGCATGATGGTGGCGTTCGGGGCGCACTCTGGACGTGTTCCAGAACCGATGAGGACATGATTGTGTTCCAGGAGCTACAGGCCAATGCAAGGTCCAGCATTAGCAAAATGAACATGGTGAGCGAAGTAGATGACAAAGGATAAGATGGGGTAGAGCTTACCCTAGAGGACATCAAGAATGAGCATCCCTTTCCTTGGCCAACACGAGGAAAAGTGAGGGAGAAAGGAGGGCAGGAGGGGGGTTAAACTTGGGATCTCGGGATGATGACAGAACGGAAGTGGCGTGATGCAGCAGAGGTCCAGGAGTGCTGTATGGAGGTGGTGTATACACGGTGTCACTAGCGCGCGGAAGGAATCCTCGGCCGCGTAGCGCGCGTCACTTGCGACCGCCAACGGGAGGTAGGAGATGACCCCAATAGGTGGGACCCGGAGGTCAGCGGCTTAGTGCGGCGTGAGTCAGAGCCTAGCTCAGCCGGTTTGATTTGGTTGTGTGGTTAGGCCGAGTCAACTCAGTCTGGTCTCAGTCTAAACAGTTGACTAGATTTAAAATCAAACCTCTACGCTTTGACCAATTAGATGAAAATAGCAAATAAATTTATAAAATTCTAAAATTTTTCAGAGAGGACTCTGAGATGACCTAGTACCCAAGAATATTTTATAACCCCACTGTTCATGATTTATTTTCTTATTTTTAAATTTTTCACGGGAAAGGCTTGTGAAATGAGTTTGAATTTTCTCAAGGTTGATTTAAATTATAAAAAAATGGAAAAAATATATTTATTCAGGATAAATAATATAAGATTGAAATATATTTTTTTGGAGAACTTTATATGCATTTATCTCTGCTTTCTTTTGGAGCTTCTTAATTGAGTTTTTGTGTTTAATTTTGATTTGAAGTTTTTCAAATGCAATAAATTGTGCACATGCTCAAGAAATTAAATGCATGCTCATGAGATACATAATAATTCTATTAATCAAGTTGGGGTTGTGACATTTGTTGCTGTTGAAATTATTTTTCCATATTTAATTTGCTTCTGGCTCTTTTGATTAGACATTGATTGTTCGAGCGAAATTTACAATGATCATCCATCCTCTTATTCAGAGAAACCAAAGCAAGAAAAGCACCTCCTTTGACCATGTTGATCTTACTATTTTAATTATTGTACTTATTTTTGTAAAATCTATTATGCATGCGTATATGTTTGCTTAAAATTGCTATATTTAGAAATAATGGTAATTATATTCCTATTTGATGCATGATCCTCCTTGAAATATTGATATCCTTATTGTTATAGCCATTAGGGTATGGTTTAGACAATGAATGATGTCAAATTGGGTTTTTTGAATGCGAATATCGCATAAAAGCATATTTGGGCTTTAGTCTTTACTAAAATTGGAAAAATGGATGACATATTGAATATGAGATTGGGATATGTGAAATGACGGTCCAAAGGGTTTACCTCTGTTATTTTGTATAAAAACAAAAATGAAAAACTTAGTTTGTGACGTGGGCGAGTTATATTATAGTCTGAGTAGTGTGAGAGGTGTATCTCACAAATAGATAGGGGGAGATCCTCGCCCGAGTCGATTAAGGACCGAACGCGGCAAGTCCTATCTAATCCTAAGCGTACAACCACATGTGCCGGGTATGGGACAGCCTTAGCTAGTTAAGTCAACGAAAACTAGCCTTGCGCATTGGTAGGCCATGGTAGTGCAAGTATGAACGGTGTAGGCATGTTCAAAGGGGCTCCCTTCACCACGATGTTGGGCAAAAAGCTTGCTAACACAACGGTGAATGCCTCACTGAGATGGGGGTGTACCAGGGTGAAGTGAGGGTGTTCATTCGACGAGCTAGGGCAAGGTTAGGACTAGGTGACGTAAAGGCTTCGACGAGTGCTCTAGACTACTTTCCAAAGGTTAGTAAGCGGTGGTATCGACAGATGCCAAACAAACTAGAGGATTCGTGTGCTATGGGTAAAGTTGTACACCTCTGCAGAGTCTTAATATATTTAAATAGCCATGCTCATGGTCATGAGCGTGCCTATTGCATCTTAATAGGTATAGACTTGGTTTTTACAAAAAAAATGGTTCTTCTTGGAAAAATGTGGGATGGTTGTTAGTTCATATTTGAGTCGAGTGCCATGTCTGTGGCCAGAAATAAAATGTTGATTACTGCTGAGGAGGGTTGTGATTTGTTATTTATTCAAGTACTTGTTATTCAATATATACTTAACTGCTCTTTAAACTCTCAATTCAAAATACTATATATTGATATTGCAAATAAAACTTGCTTAATGCAGAAAATAACTTATAGCATAGAGCCTCATCCCTTGATAGTCTTGCATGTATATAAACTTTGCGATACACTACAAGTCTTGCACTACAAGAAATCCTTCTTTTTATGACAAAATCCCTCATGACGGGGCCTGTTTTCGTCATATAATGTAACATAATATGACGACAAATAATGTGATGAGGGCATCCCTAACACTTATACATCTTTCCCTATTGGTGGTCATACACATACTGAGGTGGACGCCATACGTGACGCTACAAATAATTCAAGTATAGAAGTGCATATTGGTCCACTGACGAGAGCAAGAGCTAAACTTCTAAATCAACAGGTGCTTTTGTTTCTTAATGAATCTTCTATTGTTATTGATGAGAATTGGGTATTACCTCATGCAAATGTTTTGTGCATTCTCAGGTTTGAACATTGTGAAGCCTTTGGAACCAAGAGGGAGGTCGGAGTCAAAGCAATGGAGGAGAAGCTCACGTGGGTCAACCAAGGGGAGAAAAGCCCAAGAATTCAAGCCCAATTCGGATCTTCCACAAGTGCAACCGAAATTCGTCTCGGAATCAACTCAGAATTCAATTCGGATTCGGTTCGGGACAGCCCAACAGGGCTGTAATAAAAAGGTCATAACTTTTGCATACGGAGTCCGATTGGGGTGTTCTTGGACTTGTTTGAAAGCTTATTTCAAGGCCCACACAATGGTTTTGGCCCCAGCTTCAGAAGACTTACGGTCGCGCCGCTATGGCCGAAACAATGTGACGGACTTAAGTTAGGTTTTCCTTTTTGTGTGTTTTTAGGTCTTAGCCGAGTTAGAGTTTGATTCGGCATGTGTGGCTGGCCCTAGGCCGTGCGTGAGTCGTGGAGGGCGCCTTAAATACCCTTGCCCCTCCCTTGTATCCATTAGACCAGTTTATGCATAAGATTGAAACATAGCTATTGCTTGTTCTTTCGACACCAGAGTTCATGCGAGGACTTTGAGAGAGAATTAGGCGATCCATTTGTTTTGTTCTGCAATCCAAGGTCAAGCCGTCGTTCCATTGGGAATTGGGGACTTGGCGTTAAAGCGTTCGTGGTCTCGCGACGAACAACTACCCGGTGTATTGTGGGCGTATTCGAAGAGTTGAGGGTTCGTGCATTGGCGCGAGTGTTCAGCTAGCGACATCGTCTACTTCGCATCAACTATCCACGGTTTCTCACTGAGAAGATCGGGCCTCCCCCGTATCATAATGTGTCGTCATAAAGTGATAAGCCCCAGAAGAATTTATGATGACATCGTTTATTGTGTCACATAAAGGTACCAAGTTTCATCACAAATTGTCAGTCGCCATGAGCGGGTTGACGGTTTTGTTGTTATGACGCTACGAGCTGTTTTATGTGACGGTTTCGCGGCGTCACTTTATGTTATTTCAAAAAATGACCGGCCCCAACGTCAATATACCCCCTGCAGGTGGACCCTACCCCTTTCTGTTGACCACTTTTATTTTCCCCATCTCCTCGACCCAACTGAAGACGGCGGCGAGCGGAGGGCGGCCTTTGGCGGTACGGAGGGCGGCGAGCGGTGGGCGGCCTCTGGGCGAGCGTCAAGCGGGTGGTGGCATGCGGGCGAACACGGTGCCGTCCGCGGGTGCATCGGCGAATCGCCTCCCCTCTCCCAACCGACGCGGCACTGGCGCGGCGCGCGTGAGATCCGCTACCAGGCCGACCGGCGGAGCGCGGATCTCCGGTGACCGCCGCGACCGCATCAGGTTGGTAGGCGGCGTGCTCCTACTCCCCAGTTGCTCATGGCGGGCAGTGGCGCCGTCAATCCCCTCCCCGCCCCCCTCCATTTGGTCGGTAGTGGCGCCCTCATCCCCCTCCCCGTTCCTCTTTCTATTGGCATGGCAATTCCTAATCAATCCCATGTGCATCAATCAGGGCTCTTGTCGCAGGCCTCATCATCTACTGCTCGCACTCGGCGGTCAAGCACAGCTAGGGATGCCCTGCAACCTGCACTTTGCCGTTGTTGCGCAGCACTTTGCCCACCGTGTCGACCGAGGCGGCGATCTATGATGTGACCGGGTTGCCGTTGATAATGTGCCCGGATTGCAGGGACGTGAGGGTGTTTGCTGCCACTACCACGTGCTCTGAGTATAACATTGGAAGGAGATATTTCAAGTGTCCCACGAAGAACTATAGAAATGCCAGTGAAGTGGTTGAATTTGCATTGCCCAAATTTCATTCTTGTTTGCCAAAATTTCATTGCCTGTGGTTGTAAATTTGGATGCAGGGGACATGTACTAGGTATTGGCTCGAGGAAGAATATGTGGTGTTCCTTCATGATAATGGATATCTACCGTGAGCTTCCTCGACCATTGCAGCAGCTTCGACAACAGATGTTCCTGAGCTTGTGGGAAAAATTGATAGCTTAGAGCAAAATCTAAACAAGGTGAAGGAAATGGTTGGCAAGAACAGGGAAGGCATGGGAAGCTGCATTTTTCTTGTGTGTGGATGTGTGAATGTAACAATATTCCTGATGTTGGCCATCTTCTTGGTTGTAGCTGTAGTGTTCAAGTAGGCAATGCTGATGAAGTATGAGCCTTTGTGTTGAAGCTGTAGTGTTGAAGAACATGTTGTATTGGACCTGTTGTGCTGGATGCATGTATTTGCATTTGGTATGAAATATGGGCCTTTGTGCTCTTGGACATCTCTTGTGTGCATGGATATGTAACACATGCATTTCGATGTATGTTGAAATAAATATCCCTTTTGCTTTGATGTGTAACCTGTTTGGGATGAAATCTTGGCAACATGTATGTAACTTCCAGCATATATATATTATGACAGATTTTGTACTTTCCATAACATTGTCTTGTGGTCATAAAAACCCAGAAATATATATTATGACAGATTCTGGGCATTCCATGACATTATCATGTGGTCATAAAAACCTGCAGCATGTATGTAACCCAGAAGTGTATATATATCATGTCCATGAATTCTGGGCAGCATTTAGCCTGAATGTAACTTGCATCATAAATCAAGTATCCACTGAAACAGAACCATTGCATATAAGGTCTTACAAATTTCAAAGCATAATTCAAATACAACAGAATCACTAATAGAAGTTCATGGTTCACAAATAGCTCCAGAAATGCAAAGGTTAGTCATCATCACTGTTTTCTTCTGATATGTTGCCTTCATCTGGACTATGGTACTCAAGGAAGGTTTCATCTTCATCTTCGTCTTCGCCGTCTATTTCATCACCTTGAGCTGTATGTTGATGTCGACGGATGCTCTCGACAAGGTCTGTACTAATAGGGCTGCCTGGTTCATTATCTATGTGCATCAAATCCATATCAGGATAAATGTCTCCCACTGTACCTTCTCTGGTCAAAGTATTCTCCTCTTGGTATGCCTCCTGACATCTCATCTGTACTTGTTCATGGATTGGTTGGTTTGTGTCGGACTCTTCAACATCAAATATATGTCGGTGGCCAAATTCTTGTACCACTCGCCAACATGGACCTAACTTTGTATCTTCCAAGAAAAATACTTGTGAAACACATTGCTAGAATGAAAGGATCATTCTTATACCATCGGCCTTGGATGTTAATGCTCTTGAAGTAACCATCATCTTTCATCTGGTATGTCCTTCCCTCAAGATTGTACCATTCACACCGTAATAAGATAACAGTTCTACGTCCTTTGCTGTTCTTGCTGTAACTCAACTCAATAATGTCTGTGATTGTCCCATAGAAGTCAATAGTGTCATCACTGTGAGTACCTGCAGTTTTGATGGTGGAGTTATGTGTCTTCTGTGTTAAATCACGAGCCATAGTGTGATGCACGTACCCATTGATTATACAAGCTGTGTATGAGCGCACACGCTTATCCGTGTAGACATGCGAGTGAGTACAGGTCTTTATCAACATCTGTTGTGCCTTCAGTATTTCATTACGTAATCTGCGGGTTGAAAACATACTGAATTGCGAGTTTTAAAAATGTATTGTATCATAAATCAATAAGTCATGTTGTAGAAGTTGCACACACATGTTTCTCGAACCATGCAGCGAATTGTGTTGACATCATTTTTTCAACATCGTTGACCTCTTGTTGTTCTAATTCTTCCCTATACATGCTGCAAAGGAAGAAGTTAATTAGTTTATTGTGACACTAGTATTGAATACAGTTGGCCGAAATGAAATGACAGCAATTACTCACTCTTTGTATTCATCAACCTCTTCGCAGTTATTTAGAACAAACCAAACCACGGAGTCATAGTCTTTATCTTCGTAATGAAGTTTTGAAGCACCCAACAGTTTAATACCATGACCAAAAATAGAGCACCCATTGGGTGAGATGTTATGTTCTCCATCTAAGTTTCTTTCAGGCCTAGTGAACCTAGTAATAATATCATTGAAATATGTTGAGCACCGGGTCATACACTCATAGACAGTGTATGCCTCTGCAACAGATCCTTCAGGTTTTGCTTTATTGCGGATGAAATGCTTAAAGGTGCCCAATCTTCTCTCAATGGGATATATCCATCCATACTGCACCGGTCCCCTAAGGAGTGTGATACGGGGAAAGCCCGATCTTCTCAGTGAGAAACCGAGGATAGTTGATGCGAAGTAGACGATGTCGCTAGCTGAACACTCGCGCCAATGCACGAACCCTCAACTCTTCGGAATACGCCCACAACACAACGGGTAGTTGTTCGTCGCGAGACCACGAACGACGAACGCCAAGTCCCCGATTCCCAATAGAACGACGGCTTGACCTTCAATTGCAGAACGAACAATTGGATCGCCTAGTCCTCTCTCAAAGTCCTCGCATGAACGTTGGGGTCGAAAGAACAAGCAATAGCTATGTTTCAATCTTATGAATAAACTGGTCTCATGGATACAAGGGAGGGGCAAGGGTATTTAAGGCACCCTCCATGACTCACGCACGGCCTAGGGCCGGCCACACATGCCGAATCAAACTCTAACTCGGCTAAGACCTAAAAACACACAAAACGGAAAACCTAACTTAAGTCCGTCACATTGTTTCGGCCATAGCGGTGCGACCGTAAGTCTTCTGAAGCTGGGGCCAAAACCATTGTGTGGACCTTGGAATAAGCTTTCAAACAAGTCCAAGAACACCCCAATCGGACTCCGTATGCAAAAGTTATGGCCTTTTTATTACAGCCCTGTTGGGCTGTCCCGAATCCGAATTGAATTCTGAGTTGATTCCGAGATGAATTTCGGTTGCACTTGTGGAAGATCCGAATTGGGCTTGAATTCTTGGGCTTTTCTGATGAGGCCATCCCTAACATTTATACATCTTTCCCTATTGGTGGTCATACACATACTGAGGTGGACGCCATACGTGACGCTACAAATAATTCAAGTACAGAAGTGCATATTGGTTCCTTGACGAGCAAGAGCTAAACTTCTAAATCAACAGTGCTTTTGTTTCTTAATGAATCTTCTATTGTCATTGATGAGAATTGGGTATTACCTCATGCAAATGTTTTGTGCATTCTAAGGTTTGAACATTGTGAAGCCTTTGGAACCAAGAGGGAGGCCGGAGTCAAAGCAATGGAGGAGAAGCTCACGTGGGTCAACCAAGGGGAGAAAAGCCCAAGAATTCAAGCCCAATTCGGGTCTTCCACAAGTGCAACCGAAATTCATCTCGGAATCAATGACAATAGAAGATTCATTAAGAAACAAAAGCACCTGTTGATTTAGAAGTTTAGCTCTTGCTCTCGTCAGTGGACCAATATGCACTTCTGTACTTGAATTATTTGTAGCGTCACGTATGGCGTCCACCTCAGTATGTGTATGACCACCAATAGGGAAAGATGTATAAGTGTTAGGGATGCCCTCATCATCCTCCCCCTCTTGAAAAGGTGTCGTCCTCGACGCTGGATCATCACCACCAAAGAAAGGTGATAAATCAGCGACATTGAATGTAGAGCTCACGCCATAGTCATCGCCGGAAAGCTCTATCTTGTAGGCATTGTCGTTGATCTTCGCAAGCACCTTGAAAGGTCCATCACCTCGTGGCAGCAATTTAGACTTGCGGCGTTCGGAAAACGATCCTGCGGTAGTGCACCCAAACCAAATCACCGGTTGAAAAATCATCTTCTTCCGTTTTTATTCGCCTTCTCGGCATAAGACTTGACCTTGCGCTCTATCTCCTCTTTTGTTTTGAGATGCAATTTCTTCACATACTCAGCTCGCTTGGATGCCTCCATATGAACACGGTGTTGACTTGAAGTGGCGACAAATCAAGCGGCGTAAAGGGTTTGAAACCATACACCACCTCAAAGGACACAATCTGCGTGAGTGGAGTGCACGCCCGATTATAAGCGAATTCCACGTGCGGCAAACAATCCTCCCACTCGTGCAGATTCTTCTTGATCATGGTCCAAGTAGCATCGAAAGTGTGCGGTTCACCACCTCCGCTTGACCATCAGTTTGGGGATGACAAGTCGTCTTTGAATAACAACTTCGTCCCGATTTACCCCAAAGCGTCTTCCAAAAGTAGCTCATGAACTTCACGCCACGATCGACACAATAGTGCGTGGCACGCCATGTAGCCTCACGATCTCCCGAAAAACAAGTTAGCAATATGCGACGCATCGTCGCTCTTGTGGCACGGAATAAAGTGTGCCATCTTTGAAAAACGATCCACAACGACAAAAACAGAATCACTCCCCCTCTTAGTTCTAGGTAATCCTAAAACAAAATCCATACTAATATCCTCCCATGGTGCATTGGGAACAGGTAGAGGGGTATACAAACCGTGTGGATTCAATTTTGATTTCGCTTTGTGGCAAGTAATGCATCGTTGCACATACCTCTCTACATCTCGCCTCATCTTAGGCCAATAAAAGTGATTCCTGCATGTGATTCCTGCAGTAATAGCAAACGCACGGAGGAGTCTGGAACGCATAATTTGTTAGTACGAAACAAAAACCCATCATGGATGTGAAATTTATCCCAGCCTTTTCCCTCTTTGCAATGTGCATAAGGAACGGAAAAATCATGGTCATGAGCATATAAATCACATAAACTCTCTAAACCAGAACTTGCACTCCTAATTGAGTTAAAGCACACTTTTCCTAGAGAGCATCAGCTACCACATTTTCCTTTCCCTTCTTATATTTTACAATGTAAGGAAACGACTAAATGAATTCGACCCATTTGGCATGTCTACGGTTCAGGTTTGCTTGGCCCTTTAAATACTTTAATGCCTCATGATCAGAATGAATAATAAACTCTTTAGGCCATAAATAGTGTTGCCAAGTTTCTAACATGACGCACTAAAGCATAAAGCTCTTTGTCATAGACGGATAATTCAATTGAGCACCATTCAGTTTCTCACTAAAATAAGCTACCGGTCTACCCTCTTGCATTAAAACACCGCTAATACCCAATCCACTAGCATCACACTCAATTTCAAAATTTTTAGTGAAATCGGTAAAACAAGCAACGGTGCTTGATCAAGCGTTTCTTAAGTTCAACAAAAGCATTGTCTTGCGCTACCCCCCACAAATTCAACACCCTTTTAGTAAGTTCATTCAAAGGGGCAGCTATGGTGCTAAAATCCTTCACAAAGCGCCGATAAAAACCAGCGAGACCATGAAAGCTCCTAATCGACTTACATTCACGGAGTTGGCCAATTTTAATCGCTTCAATTTTAGACTCATCTACTTCAACTCACAATGCGAAACAACATAGCCCAAAAAGATGACACGATCTTTGCAAAAGGTACACTTCTCTATGTCACCGAAAATAACCTAGCCTCACGCAAAACTTGTAGAACTTGTCTAAGATGGTCTATGTGTTCAGATTCGGTCATGTCAGAATCAGAATATCATCAAAGTACACAACCACAAATTTACCAATCAAATACCTTAAAACATGATTCATTAAGCGCATGAATGTACTAGGTGCATTAGTTAAACCAAAAGGCATGACTAACCACTCATACAACCCAAATTTTGTTTTAAATGCCGTTTTCCACTCATCCCCTTCATGCATCGTAATTTGATGGTAACCATGCAGCAAATCTATCTTAGAGAAAATAACAGCACCACTCAATTCGTCTAGCATATCATCTAGCGAGGTATAGGATGGCGATATCGAATTGTGATATTATTAATCGCTCGACAATCTACGCACATACGCCATGAACCATCTTTCTTAGGAACTAAAATAACAGAACAGCACAAGGGCTTAAGCTTTCACGTACATACCCTTTGAGAGAAGCTCTTGTACTTGTTTCGAATTTCCTTTGTTTCCTCGGGATTGGTGCGATGCGGTGGTCGGTTCGGCGGCGGCACGCCCGGAATCAAGTCGATCTTATGTTCTATCCCACGAATTGGTGGTAGCCAGTGGTACCTCGTTTGGAAAGAGCGTCATTGTCCCTGCAAAACACAAGCAACACCACTAGGAAGAGAAGACAAGTCGTTAGTCGAAAGCAAAGGCGTCTTTGTACAATAGTACAAAGTGCACCAAATTGGGATCGTCGCTGAATTCTCTCATTTCTGATTTGGTGGCTAACATCACTAAATTCTTCTCTCGCTCTTTGGCAGTCTCAACGTGCATCTCAATTTTATGCATTGAAGAATTCACAATTTGTTGCGGTGTAAGGGGCTTCAAGATGATATCCATATTATTCCATCGAAATGTGTAGCGATTTGTACGCCCATCGTGAGCACAGAACGGTCATATTGCCATGGCCGCCCCAAGAGCAAGTGACACACCGTCATAGGCACAACATCGCGATCCACGATGTCGGTGTTCTTCCCAATAGAAAACGTTACTCGCACCATATAGTTCACCTTCACTTCCTCTTTGTCGCTCAACCATTGCACATGATAAGGGCGTGGATGCGGCAAGTACTTCAAACCCAACTTATGACACATATCCTTGCTAGCCAAATTGTGACAACTTCCGCCATCAATGATCACTGCGGACCTTACCCTTATCAAGCTTCGCCAAGTCGAAACAAATTGCACCGTTGTTCGAGTGACGGCGATGGCATCACACTAAGCACCTTGGGCGTGCAAACAATGGAATCTTTGCTGGTGTTAGGAAACTCGGATCGCACTCACATTGTTCTATGTCATCGGTGTGCAAGACCGGTTGCCATCGGCGACTCGTCATCACTAGTTGAAACATAACCGCCATCCTCGGTGATAAGCATAGTTCTGACATTTGGGCAGTCCCTCTGAAAATGGCCAACACCCTTGCACTTGTGGCAAATGATGTCACGTGAACGCCCTGTTGACCCCATAGACGAGGTCGCACTAGCGCCAAGCGCCGCAGTCGACGCCGCGTCTTGTGTACTCTCGACTTCTTACTTGCGGGCTGCGCATTGCCAATTGCTTGGCGGATTGCTCTTGTTTGGTGGCTGTTGTTATATGGCTGTCTGGGTGGTGAAGGGCGTGAACAGGCAGCGAACCGTGCATCTTCGATCACTTGTCGCTCGGCCTGGCGTGCTTGGTGCAGCAACTCAATCATATCATTATAGGGATGGTGATTGACAATGCGCTTGACGGCATGATTCATGCCGCTAGAAATCTCGCCATGGTCCATTTCTTCATTCTCGCGGACATCGCATGTATCATGATAGTTTCCATCTCCTTATGATATTCATCAATTGACCTCATACCTTGTCGCACTGTCAACTTCTCAAATAGTGAGCGCTTGTAGTGGCGTAGGTACAAAGCGCGTGCGCAAATCTTCGCTTCATCGCTCCCGGTGATAATCGGCAACTCATGGCGCTCCATGCGCTACGAATGAACTGCTCCCACCAATGTAGCATAATCATCAAGCCGTTGGAAGCAAGCAACGACTTCTTCTCATTGGAATAGTTGTTCATTGAAACAACATCCACCTTCAGCTCCCAAGTGAGGTATTGCTCCACATCCGTACCACACGAAAATATAGGAAGAGTAAATTTGGGCTTAGCGACAAAATCGTCGGCGTCGTCGTGTCGGCGCGCACATTGCTGCGATGGTGGCGCTATCGGTCATCGTAGTCGCCGACGGAAATCGTCATCCCATTGCTCGGCCTCGCCGGCCATGCTACGAGCCGCACGATGCACACCACGTGGTGCGCCTCCACCACTGGCCGCCGTTGCCTCGGCCACGCCCATGTGCCTGAGGGCGTGCCGCGGCTGCCATCCCGACGTTTGGCGGCACCGCCATGCGACGCGCCTGCCGCTGTCGTCGCTCCTCATCCACACGAATAGCACGCTCATCTCCGGCCTCATTGCAAAGCGGCCGGAGGGCGTGCACACTGCGTGTCATCGGCTTGCGCACCTCACGAGATTGTGTTGGCGAACATGGCGCGTAGCTCCGGAAGTTCTTGTTGATGGCGTGCGCGGTGTGTGACCTCCTCCCGAGGGTGTGCATCGGTCCAGTCTGAACTTCCCCGAGTTCATCGCGCACGCCATTGTCACCATCTTGAAGTTGTTTTTGTAGCATCTCGCGCAACCGAGTGTACTCTGTCCATGTAACCGGCGCCCGGATTAGGTGGATCCTCCTCGTGACGACATAGCAACAACTCACAAACAAGAAGCGAGGTTATATCAGGTTAGTAAACAAAAGCTCTCGCCACTACGCTCGCAACTCACTGTTTCGAAAACAAGACAAACTTACCGTTCCAAAGTGAATCAAGGATGGCAAAACGACAGTTGTGAATAACGACCTTAACTTGTAATGTAGGAGCGTAACCAAGAGCAAGGAGTACACAAACGGGTGTAGGTGGAGTTTGGACGGTATGTGTATATCCTATGCAATCTGATATTCAAGGTATTGTAAAGCTAACTAATGATCCAAGCTAGAGTATTTTGCCTATGTGCTGATCCAACAGGTTTAAGCGAAGTGTATGAGCACGCAAAGATAAATGAGACTTAATGCAAACAAAGGATGGGCTAGAGCGAAAAGAGATGAAACCAGCTCGTTTTGCACCAAGCACAGAGGATAGACGCTAGCCAATTGCAAAGGAATATACTAGGGCACAAGATTGCTCAATCAAAATTGAAAAACACAAGCTAAAAAGATGACCCGCATCGTAGTAGCTAAAAGTATGCGCGGATCAACTCGAAAGGGATGCCGTCTTCACGGGTACCTTAGAATCACCGCAGAGGGGCTCTATCAATTTTGAGCGAAATCTGAGAAACGGAATTTTTCGGTTTTGCGGGCCCGCTTTGAGGCCCTAAACGACCTTTTGGGGTCGAAGTTTTCCGCACGTGTGCACTGGTGGCTTACGCGGATGTAAAACCCCATTTCCGTTTCCTTTCCAACGGATCAAGAAACGCTCAATCGGAGGTCGTATGCAAAAGTTAGCGTTTTTTTATGCGCGGCTCTTTCTATATATGGTTGCCTTTTCCTTCTTTTCCTCTCGCTTTCCTCCCGTGGACTACGCCCTCACAAAACAGCAGCGTGTAATCAACTTGAATGAGCAGCCCTAGGTGCAATATCAATAGCTAGTCTCAAGATGAAAGGATATAAAGGACACCAAATGTGGTTCGACCAGCTATGATGTACTGGCCGAAACTCAAGATGGAGCAATTGGACTCGGATTGTGTTTGAGCTAGAGGTTGATTAGGACTCTAGTCCCACCAAGGAGTTCGGATAAGGAAACAACACCGTCTCGGATTGTCTTTGGCAAGGCAGCGCACTGACGAGATCGGATGATGGTTTTGGGTGCTAATTGAGGAGTTCAATCAGCAAATTTTTTTGATAAAGATTAAGCTACGCAATGGAAACAGAAGGATCAGCACTAAAACAAAACTCTAATGGATGAAAACTTAACTAAACGCACAAGAAATAACAGATTAAACTACGGTTTTGGTACTGCAATTTTTGGTTTATTGTACGATAGGAAAGAAAACGAATCTAACTATAGGTAAAGAAGTTCTCACCGAGTAAACCTAGAATCGATACCACATGATACGGGAAAGCCCGATCTTCTCGGAGAAACCGTGGATAGTTGATGCGAAGTAGGCGATGTCGCTAGCTGAACACTCGCGCCAATGCACGAACCCTCAACTCTTCGGAATACGCCCACAACACACCGGGTAGTTGTTCGTCACGAGACCACGAACGACGAACGCCAAGTCCCCGATTCCCAATGGAACGACGGCTTGACCTTGAATTGCAGAACGAACAATTGGATCGCCTAGTCCTCTCTCAAAGTCCTCGCATGAACGTTGGGGTCGAAAGAACAAGCAATAGCTATGTTTCAATCTTATGAATAAACTGGTCTCATGGATACAAGGGAGGGGCAAGGGTATTTAAGGCACCCTCCACGACTCACGCACGGCCTAGGGCCGGCCACACATGCCGAATCAAACTCTAACTCGGCTAAGACCTAAAAACACACAAAAAGGAAAACCTAACTTAAGTCCGTCACATTGTTTCGGCCATAGCGGTGCGACCGTAAGTCTTCTGAAGCTGGGGCCAAAACCATTGTGTGGGCCTTGGAATAAGCTTTCAAACAAGTCCAAGAACACCCCAATCGGACTCCGTATGCAAAAGTTATGGCCTTTTTATTACAGCCTTGTTGGGCTGTCCCGAACCGAATCCGAATTGAATTCTGAGTTGATTCCGAGATAAATTTCGGTTGCACTTGTGGAAGATCCGAATTCTTGGGCTTTTCTCCCCTTGGTTGACCCACGTGAGCTTCTCCTCCATTGCTTTGACTCCGGCCTCCCTCTTGGTTCCGAAGGCTTCACAATGTTCAAACCTGAGAATGCACAAAACATTTGCATGAGGTAATACCCAATTCTCATCAATGACAATAGAAGATTCATTAAGAAACAAAAGCACCTGTTGATTTAGAAGTTTAGCTCTTGCTCGTCGGTGGACCAATATGCATACGTACTTGAATTATTTGTAGCGTCACGTATGGCGTCCACCTCAGTATGTGTATGACCACCAATAGGGAAAGATGTATAAGTGTTAGGGATGCCCTCATCAGAGTGCCTCATCAGGTAAGTGTACTGCTAGGTGAACCATAACATCGAAGAATGCAGGAGGATAAATTTTCTCCAACTTGCAAAGGATAAGTACAATATCTTTCTTCATCTGGTGTAGTGCATCAACCTTTAGAGTTTTTGAGCAAAGTTGTCTAAAAAACCTACCCAATTCAGCAATTACTTCATATACGTCTTTGCACCAAACCACGAAGGCAGTGGTAAAATCTGCACTGTGAAGTATATGACAGTCATGTGTTTTCAGCCCATGCATTGATCCTCCTCCCTCCATATTGACACATCTTGATATATTGGAGGCATAGCCATCTGGAAATTTAACATTGCTCACAAACTGCAAAAACTTCTTCTTTGCTTCTGGTGTTAGAACGTAACAAGCTTTTGGCTTTGAGGACGAATTACCAGTGTCATCTAACAAATGAAGCTCTTTTCTTATACCTCTGTCTTCCAAATCTAGCCTAGCAGCGATGGTGTCCTTTGTCTTGTTCGGAATATTAAGTAGAGTTGACAAAATGTTTTCACATATGTTTTTCTCTATGTGCATAACATCAAGGTTACTGTAGCTTCAATTTTGCCCAGTATGGCAAATCGTAGAAGCTAACCTTCAGATGCCATACTGGTTCTCCATTACGACGTCGTTTTCTTGATTTCTGCTTATTTGGATTCTTGCTGGAACATAGCAAACTTCATCCAACCTTGCCATAACCTCATCTGCACTAAATTTGCTTGGCTGCTCTCTATTTTCATGGTGGCCATCGAAAGATCTGTTTTTCCTCCAGGGATGGTCGCTTGGGAGGAAATGTCTATGGCCTATGAAACCAATTTTGTTTCTCAGACATTCAGAGCATGGATTCTCATCACAGTGCACACATGCGAAGTAACCATGAGTGGTTCTGCCTGACATGGTGCCTAATGCAGGGTAGTCATTGATTCCCCACAGAATCGATGCACGCAGACTAAATTCTTTGCCTTCATATGCATCATAAGTAGAGACACCGTTCCAAAGAGTAAGCATGTCTTGTATCAAAGGCTGCATGAACACATGGAAATCTTTGCCCGGTGATTTTTTGCCTGGAATTAGTAAAGCAAGCATATAATTGGATTGGTCTATACACATCCATGGTGGAAAATTGTATGGAACCACTATCACCGGCCGGATGTTATATGAATTGGTCATCCGACCAAATGGGTTAAATCCATCGGTAGCAATGGCTAACCTCAAAGCCATGGGATCATCTGCAAAAGACTTGAAAGTCTCATCAAATTCTTTCCAAGCTTCTCCATCGCCAGGATGTCTCATTTCATTCTCAACTGGTACCCTCTTTTCCTTGTGCCATCTTGCAACTGTGCCTCGCATTGCCGAGATAAAAAGCCTTTGAAGGCATGGAATTACTGGAAAGTAACTGAGGACCTTGTGAGGAACTTTGTTTCTACCCTCCTTGTTCACTTTCCATCTTGTGAAGCCACAACCGGGCAATGATCATCGCCTTGATGGTCCTTCCAAAATAAGGCACAATCATACTTGCACACATCAATACAAACATAACCAAAACCAAGCTTCCGAAGCAGAGCTTTCATTTCGTTATAGGACTTAGGGAGGCCGGTCACATTCTTCAAAGATGTCGAAAGCAATTCAAGGAATGCATTGAACCCAGATGTTGTTATCTGATTGTACACTTTTATATGCAGCAGTTTAATAATGAAAGTTAGCCTAGACTCCTCGGTGCAACCTGGATAAAGTTCACGCTTTGCCTCTTCCATGATTTGTTTATATAAGTTACCACCGAAGCCATGGCTTGCTGCGGTGTGCAAATCTTGAATCAACCCCTGAACTCCCCGTGCACTATCTTCTATGACATCTTCAGCTTGTCCTTCCTCATCAAGTGTTGCCTGGCCATTTCCATCCCATGACATATCTTCAGGTACAACAGCGAGGTCTCCATCATCATCTTGTTCAACATCATTATCTCCCTCTCCATGGTGAATCCACCTTGTGTACATTTTAGAAATACCATTGATTTCTATATCCTCCTGTACCTCAGCTTGACTTTTCTCTCTTTGGTTCAGGCATTTGCGGCATGGGCACTTGATTTTCTCATCTGGACTAAATCTCGTTCTGACATGTGCCACGAATTGTTGAACACCAAACATATAGGCGGGACTAAATGGCACATCGTTATAAACTCACTTCTATCCATCTCGACTGTAAATTTAGGTGCCAAAAATTTAAAAATCGATCTGGATAAATTATGTTTATGCTTCATATATGGTTAACTCATCTGACCTTGAACCATGGCCGCCGAGCCAGTAGCTACCAGCTGGGGTGGGCGGCGAGGCTGCAGCTGCCAGCTTGGTGGCCGGCGATGCACCAGCTGTGGTGGCCGGAGATGCACCAGCTGTGGTGGCCAGAGATGCACCAGCTCGGGTCGCCGGAGATGCACCAGCTTGGGTGGCTGGCGAGGCGGCAGCAGCTGGTGTGGCCGGCGAGGAGCAGGTGGGGTATGGGGTCGCCGGCGAGGGAGCAACTTGCTCTGGCCGGATGCAGGTGGGGGTCAAGGCAGCTCGGGTGCAACGTTTCTATGACAGGTGGGCCCTTCATGGTATTTAGCCCTTCATTGTGCAAAGCTCATTTCTCTTTTGATCTTTGGCAAAAAATTATAACTAGTATTACTCCCGCATACATGCTCCAAATTTGATGCTTTTTTTCTAAAATTTTCTAAAATCATGATGCATCAATTAGTTGCATTGTGTTTGGTCATATTTGCATGTGACAAAATTGGAACACTACAAAATTTGAATTTCAAAAATGTGACAAATACAAACCACATTTTGAAACTAAAAAAGATTTCAAATGAAAAAGTCATGAATACAAAGTTTGTACAACTAATCAAGATCTACATTCTTTATTGAGGCCATTTGTTCATCCGACAAAGTGATGGTAACTTTGTTCTCAAATTTTACTTATCTCTCTTATAGTTTCAAAAAGCTTGAAACTATAAGAGAGATAAGTAAAATTTGAGAACAAAGTTACCATCACTTTGTCGGATGAACAAATGGCCTAAATAAAGAATGTAGATCTTTATTAGTCGTACAAACTTTGTATTCATGACTTTTTCATTTGAAATTACTTAGTACCCCAAATTTTTGTTCCAAGTTTAGAAATTTTCAAATTCAAATTTCAAACTCTCGAAACAAACTCAATTGGAAAATCGACAAAAATAAAAATGGTAGATCTCGATGCGTTGAACAACTTTGTTTCTTACTTTTTTTCCATTTGAATTCATTTATTACGCCAAAAATGTGTTTGAATTCGCAATATTACTATTTGTATCACTGACATTGGGGGCCCACCGCGCCAGGACCATAGATGCAAAGGCAAGCCGCTAACGACACAACGGACCACCGCGCGGACCAAAATTGGCACATACACTTCCCGCTCTCCGCGCACTCGCCACACCGGCACGTGGCCCCAACACACCTCCCGCCCAAGAAGCGCAAAATTCCCCTCCTGCCTTATCCTCTTGGCCGCGCCCACTAGTCGCCTCCCCGGTCAGCTCCCCTCTCTCCCCTAAACCTAGCGCCGCCCCGCCACCACTCGCGCCCACCACGCCGGCGCCACTCGCGCCCACGCCGCCGCCGCACCGCTCGCAGAGCATGGCCTCCTCCTCCCTCCCCTAAACCTAGCGCCGCCCCGCCGCCACTCGCGCCCACCACGCCGCCGCACCGCTCGCAGAGCATGCCCTCCTCCACCCTCCCCGCAACCTAGCGACACCCGCCGCCACTCGTCTCCACCACGCCGCCGGCATACCGGACTCCGTCAGCGCCGCCCCGATGACATCCACTTCCCCCCCTGACGCCGGAGGCCGGAGCCGTAGCTCACGCCGCCGCGCATCCGGACTCCCGCCGCGTCATGACCTCCACGGATCCGCCTACGCGCAGGCGCTCGCGACATCCGCGGATCGCGCAGGCGCCACAAAGGTCGCCTCACCGGTCGCTGCCGCGCAGATAGCCGCGCCCGCACCCCCGGCCTCCAAGCCTCTTCTCCGGCCCCATCACGCACCGGGACGACGGCTTGAATCGATAAGCTTCAACTTCTATTCTTTCTATCCGTAATTGTATTGTTCTTTTCATGATTTAGTGAATGCTTGTTGGTGCTGGTTTGCTTCGACAAAAATTTGTGAGTTGGAATGAAATGAAAGGTGGATTGAATTATTTGATTCAAAGATTTGGGCATCATCTTTTTTCCTTCCATTTATAGTGATAGTGATACATGTTGAAACAATGTTGTCATCTGTTAGTTCTTTCTTTTGACCATTTAGTAGCATGAGCATGTATTGGTTCTTGAATGTAGTTGTTAGTTTGCCTTCTTTCTACTATTTAATGAATAATCGATGTGTTAGTTATTTCTTCAACTCCTTTTACAGAAACTGAATCCAGTTTCTGCTCTTTCTACGTTTGATCGTACTAAGTAACAGAAGAGATGACAAAAACCAAGTATGAGCAGGAGAGGGACGAGAATGTAAAGCATGTTCAGGAAGTTTTTAAGTCTATGGGTATTCCACTCTTAGCTCAATCTGTTATAGATGTTTTTTCAAAAAAGGAAAAGGGCAAAGGGAAGAGACTAGTGTCTGACAATCCAGAATATGACAATGATTATGACCCCTCCTCTGACATTGAGAACCAATCTGACAGTGATGATGACTTCAATAATGAGGTCAATACTGAGGTGAGATGCATTACTAGGCCAATTAATAAGTTTCTGGTCTATCTATTTCAAACATATACTTCATTGTACTTAATTATTCTACTTGACACTTCTTTCTTAATTAATAAGATGCATGTTTCTCTTAGCAGGTAGGAGCGATGGTTCCAGGAACTCGCCCTCAGCAGAAGAAGCAAAAGGCAGCAACAATGGCGGCTGCCAACCAGCAGCCACCGCGGACGCCAACAAGATTGACTAGGCAAAGTGCAGCCATGCCTTCACCTGGAGGCCGTCCACCACCTAGGATAAGACATCCCTTGCCTCCTAAGAACACTTTCAAAGCCAACCCTAAACCTAATGCCATTTCTAGTACCAGCCAACTGCAAGGCCACCTCACTACAAACACCAGCCAGACCACAGAAACTACGAACACCAAGGCCTAGTACTTCAACTAAGACCACGAACAGTCCAGCCATGTCTGCGCCAGTTCCAAACACAGTGCCTAGTCCTCATAGATACACTAGGAAAAGTGCAGCCATGTCTATTCCTGGTGCAAACCCAATGCCTAGTCCTCCTAGATTCACCAGGACCAGTTTAGCCATGTCTTCACCTGGTGCTAACACTGAGCATACTACTCCTACTCCTAGACCCACTCGTACCCTGTCTCAGTCTCAGCAACCTACTCCCACAACTAGTGTTAACCAAGCAGTTCATGCAGACACCTCGCCAGGTGGACAGAGCTCTAGGCAAAGCAATGACATCAATGAGTCAGCTGACCAATTTGATGCTGCAAATTCAGAGGGTCATACAAATGAAGAGGAACCAGTTGGTGACTTAGTTCCAAGTAAACAATACGTGTTTCGAAGCATTATTTTCTCCATTCAATATCTACATTGGTTACTGCTATAATAACACATTTTGCTTATTATTTGCCAATTCAGCGTGCCGAAAGGAAGTCCGCAAGAAAACCATGGGTCATGGCTTAGAGAAGATGATAAATAGAGGAAAGAAGCTGGCTATCCAAGTGGCTGAAGGGAAGAAAAGGCCTGATGTCCCACTTCAGGCAGCGAAGCTGGCATCAGAAACTAGTGTTGCCGTTAGAGATAACCTGCCTATCTACACATCTTGGAAGCTTTATGAAAAAGAGGCGGGGCAGGCAGAAGTAACAAAAGTGCTTGAGAAAGTGGCGGTGAGACAGCTATTTCACTCCAAATACTTTCTTGCATTACTCTACTCCCATGTAAAAAATTATGTCTAATAAATCATTTCGTGGATGCGATCAAGGTTGGATGTGGATATTAAGAACGAGGGCCAAGCAAAGCCGCATGCACCGATATCATTAAGAAGGGAGTAAGGCAAAGATAGGTATCACCTTAAAAGGAAGTACTTGACGCACATCGATAAGAGAACAGTGTTGGCCAAACAAACCTCCACCTAAGATGAAGAAAGAGGAGTGGGTCCAGTGGTAGAGTCTTGGTGTGACCCAAAGAATCAGTCCATGCCTCGAATTATCTCTTTTGTTATTATGCAATGCAACTTTGTGGATGTGAATGAAAAGTCAGATTGCATCCGTGGTGCAGAAAATGTTCTAAGAATAAAGTGAATCGTGGCCAAGTGCAGCTCTTCACCAAAGGATGGAGCTAGGTCCTATATTGCCCATCGATCTGACTTGGTACGGAGCACGAAGTCTTTTGTATAATAAGCTTGAAAGATGGGACATTTGTAGCATAGTAATTACCATGTGCTTTTGAACTGTCAAGTTAGCACATGCTCCAATTATTTATGGGATGACCACTCATTTTTAAGCCCAATCTGAGTTTGACCCTATGATTTGTAAGATGAGCTCCCATGTTTAGATGAGCTCGCCGCTTGTCGCTTGCATCTGTAAGATGAGCCTGCTGCTTTTGTAAGATGAGCCTGCTTGCATTTTTAAGATGAGCCTGCTGCTGCTTGCTGCTTACATGGACAAATTATGTTCAGACAATCTGAGTTTGAGCATGCTGCTTGCACCATGCATGTGTTCTGATAGTAGTCTTTCATGTATGGATTTGTGGTGATACAAAGGCATACATATTTTGGGATGTTGCTATTCACATTTACAAATAATCCCATGTTTGTCCACCTCTCTTTACCTTCACCGATATCATTGTAAATCATTTTTACATGTCGCAGAGGCCTAAGTACAACAACATGGATCCAGATCCTATTGATTTCTTTGGTGAATGTATGAATAGTCCAAAATGGTCGTACTCCTCTGGATGAGATATATGTAAGTGACATAATTATTGCATACATGTACTGTACTCAAATTCAAGCCTGGTTGAACACTGTTGTATGACCTTCTTATGAAGTGGATTCATTCTATGTAGGAACCAGAAGAAGGACAAGCACAAAAGTCTCCATCCAAGATTGTTGATGAAAGTCTCAGCCAGATCAGCCGTTCATCAACCTTCCTTCCAAACATTGGTGTCACTAGAGCGTCGAAGGCTGCCCGGTCCACGACAGCCGCAGCAGAAGCACGCATGCAAGCTCAATTTGAGGCAACACTCCAAGCAGAAAGAGAGGAAGCTGCTAGGAAGCAGGAAGAGTTGCAAGCACAGCTTCGAGCTCAGCAGGCCTCACTTGAAGAAAACCAAAACTTGTTGCGCCAGACCCAAGAAGAAGTGAAGGGGATGCATAGCAAGTTTGAAGAGACTAATGCGCTGCTGCGAGCGGTGCTGAAACTTCAGAAAGATTGAGGTAGGTCTGAATGCACTCTATGTTCATAATGCCTATGCCTTAGCTTCTGCTGCGTTGCTAGAACACCAAACTTTCTGTGTTGGAACTTTGTGCACTGTGTTGTCAGAACTATGTGGTATGTTTGAACCTGTGTGGTGGAACAGTTTGAACTAGTCTGATGGAACCTGGAACTTTGTGTAATGTTTGAACTTGCAAGCACTGTGTTATCAGCTGGAATGTATGTGATGTCTCTGATGGCTTTGGCTCAATTGTGTATGACTTATGAGCTGTGATGAGAATGTTGTGGATGATGCCTTCTGATATATATTTGTGGATGATGGCTTCTGATATATATTTCTATGTTTGTATGAGATGAGATGACAGATCTGATATCTGTGTGACATTCGTCATTGAACATGGCTACCACGTTCGTCATTGAATGGAAAGAAAATTTGTGACGGTGTACAGTCGTCTCAAGATGTCTAAAACGACCATACAAAACAAGACACAACTGAAATGTCACAAAATTATATATGACGTTACAGGTCGTCACAATAAGTAGGTTCAATCAGGGCACCCAACGTTAATTATGAGCTGGTCGGTGGGTGTGTTCTTGTGTGTGTGTGTGTTTGTGGTGTTTGGAGGGGAGCATTAGCAGACCGGTTAGGCTGTCTAATGTGTCTTTCTCCCGTGGGTTGTGGCTCTTAATTAGCATCGTCCATTGGAAAGCGTCTTGTTAGACTTAGCCATGCCTGCATACCAAAGGAAGTGTGCTAACCGTGGCTGGTGGAAAGGTGGTGTATCGTGTGGGTACATTGGTACACCCCTGCAGGGTTAAAACTATTCGAATAGCCTCGTCCTAGGTTATGGACACACTTGGTTATTTCCCACAAGAACTAGACTACAACCTTTTAAAAAAAACTTAAACTTGACTCAGGTGGTATGAAGGGTACTTCATGCTATTGTTGTGGTGACTATGGGTTAGTCACTTCTAGGTTGGTGTTGTCATCTATCTATTATTATAATTGTCTCTCTTTTATTTGAACAGTAAAAGTTAATTGCAAACTTGCTTTGAATCTATTACCTTATTGCAAATGAAAACTTGCTTTATGCTGAAAATAAGTCGAGCCTCATCCACTTAAATAAAGCTTGCATGTAGTTAATTATAGTTCGTTGTCTCACACGTCAGTCTTGCGAGTACAAAAACAAGTTTTGTACTCATCTGCTTTGCTTAATATTAATTGTTGCAGAGGAAGAAGGTGAGCCCCAAGGGCCCCACTTTTGTGAGCTGTGTTGCGACGCTGTTTGGGACGATTAGCTTGGTGGTCCGGTTGGTTGCCTTGTGGGTAAAGGCACACCGATTGGCTTTTGTTTATCGCCATCTTATGGCCATTTTGCTTCCGCTGTTTAAATTAGTTACTTGTGTGTTATTTGGCCGGTCGGCCTCTCTTTTGTAATAACTCACTTTATATTATCTATGTCTTTCAGTTGTTGCTTTGCCTCGGCTCTATGTGTATGAATGGAATTGATGCATGATTTTGTAACGGGGTGTGTATACTGCAATTCTGGGAAGTATACATATCTCGAGGCTTGGTTTATTTGATTTGTACTGTTAGGACCAAGTGGATGGTTAAACAGTACAAGCCGACTAAACCGGGGTCCTCACAAAGGGCCAACCGGCCAAATAACACCTAAATAACAATTAAACAGCGGAAGCAAAAGTGCCATAAGATGGCAATAAACAAAAGAGCTAATTTGTGTGCCTTTACCCACAAGGCAACCAACCGGGCCGCCAAGCTAGTCGTCAAACCCGAAGCACATCTCACAAAAGGGAAGCTCTTGGGGCTCACCTTTTTCCTCTACAACAAAAACATTAAGCAAAGCAAATGAGTACAAAAATTATTTTTGTACTCGCAAGACAGACGTGTAAGGGTAACAGAACTATAATTAACTACATGCAAGCTTTATTTAAGTGGAGGGGGCTCTGGACTTACTTTTAGCATAAAGCCAGTTTTCATTCGCAATAATGTAATAGATTCAAAGCAATTTGACAAACTGCTTGTAATTGTTGAAATAACAGCGATACAATAATAATAACAACAAGAAAGACACCCTGGAAGTGACTAACCCATTAGTCACCACAACAATAGTATGAATATCCATTCATACCAACCCATCAAGTTTTAATTAAATGTTGTAGTCTAGTTCTCACGGGGCGTATCCGAGCGTGTCCATAACCTAGGACAAGGCTATTCGAATAGTTTTAACCCTACAGGGGTGTACCAATGTACCCACACTTCAGACTACCTTTAAGCCACAAAAGCACACTTCCGAAGGTATGCCGACACGGCTAAGTCCTACGAGACGCTTTCCAATATTTTGTATTAACTACGAGCCGCTCGTATGGATAGAAACTCATACGCTTACATTGCAAGCCGAAAGACAACCAGCCATCACGGGGGAAGCCTTTCGGACACTGCAATGCTCCCAGCACCATCCCTCCCAGCACCAATGACCCGGGCACCATTCCAGTCACACCCAGAAGCACACCAACATACCATTGTGCCCAAGTCTAAATCATTTTTTTTAGGTTTTAGTTTTCACAAGTAAACATGGCACAAGCCTGAAATCATAAGTGATAATATGTTTTATGTGATCAAGGCTATCGACTAGGTCGATAACCGCCCAATTCTACCGGTAACTAAGCATTGCTAAGCATCATATCGTAAAGACAAATAAAAGGCCCTAAATCATTCACCGGGCTCTAATTCACCGGTGAGGATAATATTCCTAAGGTAGTGGCAGAGGTGAACAATTTAAGGGAAACAATGCAATAGGATTAGCTACCTCTATTCGGCAAAATTAATCATTGACACAAAAGCATGCATACATACAAGTAAAACAAAGTATTAGATTTTAAAAGTAATGGGATGGAGTGGATATGATGAAAACTGCTTGCCTTACTGTAGATCACTTTCTTGCTACAGAGGATTCACTCACGTAAACAATAATTCCTTCGGAACCTAACGCGAAAAGGCGATAATCAAATAAGAACAAGAACTCCAAATAAACTCAACAGCAAAATTTCTCCAAATACCATGAAATTCATACAGTAGCGAAATTATGATTTTAGACAATTTTAGAAACAAGAATTTCTTCATTTGGACTTAGCAAGAAAAAGTTATGGCTAAAACTAGTTCGCTCAGCCCACAAATTCTCTAAATTAATTACTGGTACTGTTCATGGCAAAAATTTCTATAATGATCTGGAACCCAAAATTTTTATGGTAGGTAGTTTATGTCATTCTAATCACAGCAAAGTTGAGTTTACTAAATTTGGAGTTGTAATGATTTACTTATGATTTTTCTAAGTTGCAAAGCTAGCATAATGCACTTTCCAGAATTATAAACATGTGCAAAACCTATTTCATATTAAAGTATGCTAACAGAGGGATTTTCTAGCATCAATTTTATATATTTAGGATTTACAGGGAATTACTTGTGTCTTTTACAACATTAAATGAATTTTTAAATGCTACCAATAAGGTTCAATCTATTAACATATTTTTAAGTCTTGATTTGGGCCTACAACCATTTTTAGATTAAAGTTTAGTAAATAACAAAATTAATAAAGTTAAAACCATTCAATTTACAGATATACCGAAAAAGATATACATTTTTCAAGTTTTAATTCAATTCTGGAATATACAAAAATGGCTAAAAACAAGCTATTAAAGATTACAGAATTTTCCACCACAGAAGCATAGCTAAAAGCATTTTTATATTAAACTTTAGTGAATTACAAATTTATTACAGTTGGATTCATTTAAAAATGATCTATTTTGAATTAGATATGAATTTCTAAAGTTTTTATACAATTTTTCAGATGACAAATAACTATTTACCAAAATAAAACAACACTTATCAGAAAGGAATCGATGTGGACAACTATGGGCCCTTGATTTGGAATCTAACGGCGCGTGCGAGGGGTGCGCGAGAGCGACCCGAACGGCCCAATCCATCACGACCGTCGATCAAGAATCGGAGGATCCATAATGAGTGCGGTTCGGGCGACCCGAACAGCACACGAATCACAGCCGTCGATCATGAGATGAACGGCACACACGGATGGGAGGATCGGGTGACCCGATCGGCCCAATTGATCTGGACCACAGATCGCAAAATGGATGGTGGCCTTTGATCGAAGTGCAAAATAGAGCACTGACATGTGGGGCCGCATGCCAGTGACGGTGAGTCACACACGCGAGCTTTAACACACGTGCACAGGGCTCGAGGCCCACATGGCAGCGAGACACCAGGAGATTTTTGGACAGCTAATTAAATACTAATGACCAATGATTAGTAATTAATGTGTCCTAAAGATTTTGGGCAGAGGTGATTTAAGGACTGAGGGCCCACCTGGCAGTGGCACAGGGGTTATCCCTGACCGCTAATAAATGCCGACATTTAATTAACCTGTAATTAAGCATTAATGATGTCAGAACAGCACGGAAACGCGCCAGCGGGGTGATTACAGAGGGTTGGGCCCACATGTCAGGGAGACATTAGGCCAAATTAAGACACAATTAATACTTCTAATGATTGATTATGATTGGCATTAACTGTGTCCTAAATATCGCCCAACGGCGTTTCACGGTGACAAAACCGAGTGCCTTTCACGGCTTGTCGCCGGCGACTCCGGTCGCGGCGGCGCCCACAAAATACCAAAATGGATTCGCAATAGTGTCGCGGACCCAATGTTAATGACCTCGCCGGCGGTGGAGGTATAGAACGCCGGCGAGCCGGAAAATGGAGATGGGAACATGTACTACCAAAATGAAAAACGCAAAAAGATCCGCTGCAGTCCAAGAAAGCGAGTGCCACGACTTCTAGGGACTAATAAGAAGCTACCTTAACCGAGAGGAGCTTCAAAGATAGCCGGAGAAGACTTGAACACGATGGAGTTCACCGGAGCCGAGGAAGATGAAGAAGAAAATGACAACCTGAGCAAAATGAACACCAATGGGTGATCAAAATAGCTTCATTAAGGTTCCCATAAGCTCCACAAGTAAGTAATTGCAAAAAGAACCACTTACCGGAGTTGGAGAAGAAAGGGGGTGAAATCGGCCGAAAATCTTCAAACTTAAAATTTAGTGATTCCTGTGAATGCACCCCAAAATTAAGTTAGGGGAAATGTAAAGGAAGTTGAGGAGCTCAAAAGGGTACAAGAAATATCGAAGATGAACCACTGGACACCAAGACCGCCAATGGAGCTCCTCGGGTCAACAATGGTGTTTTGGAGATTTGAAGTGGTTTTGAGCTCAAAACACAGAGAAGAGCTAGGGGTGGTGTAAAGAAATACCAGGAGGAACCAAGGGGCTATTTATAGAGGAAGAATTAGGGTTTTGAGCAATAACAAGAGCTCACGGTGAGCTCGGTTCATGGTGCGGCCATGGACCATGAAATTGACGGGAGCAGCTGAGAAGAGGACTTTGAGTGCGAAAGCTCACTGAGAGCATTAAATGCAGAGGACCAGCGCCGTTCAAACGGTGACGCAAGGCATTGAAAAGGGCTCTCCCACACCATGTCCTGTCGCACGCGCGTACGGGAGCCAGAGGAAGAAGAAGAACAGAGAAAGAATGCGGTGACCGTTGGATTTAAAATAGACGGCCAAGATTACACGGTGACGATCGGGGGTTTTAACCTCACACTCAATCTGTAGCGTCCGATTAAGAACGAACGGCTGAGATCTATCGGGACATTCGGGTGACCCGATCAGCACAACCAATCTGGACGGCCCGATCTTAATGCAACGGCTCAAAGAGGATGGGCTCTTCGCGGCGGCCCGAACGGCACAATCAACGCGAGCCGAGCGATTTAAATCCAACGGCCGATATCGACCGCGCGTTTAAAAAGGGACCCGGTGCAGTTAGTTGACTGAGTCAAGTCAAGTGGCTCGAGCCCGAGTCCGACTCAAACCCAAGGAACAGATGGAACCAGGTTTAGGTTTAAATTGGACAGAGACTTTTGAGGATTTATTAGAGGTAGCAAAATAACTCCAAAAATTCTGAAATTTTTACAGAGCTTGTCGACTTAGGTATTGACCTTGTGTAAAATGTTTAGAGGTTTTTGTGCTATGCATTTTGATACGGGGGAGGCCCGATCTTCTCAGTGAGGAACCGTGGATAGTTGATGCGAAGTAGACGATGTCGCTAGCTGAACACTGCGCCAATGCACGAACCCTCAACTCTTGGAATACGCCCAAAACACACCGGGTAGTTGTTCGTCGCGAGACCACGAAGCATTTAACGCCAAGTCCCCAATTCCCAATGGAGCGACGGCTTGACCCCGAAAGTTGCGAGAACAAACAATGGATCGCCTAATTCTCTCTCAAAGTCCTCGCATGAACTCGTGTCGAAAGAACAAGCAATAGCTATGTTTCAATCTTATGCATAAACTGGTCTACCTCTATGGTGCGGGCATGGGGGTTTATATAGCCTCCCATGGCTGAAAACTCGGATGAACGATGGCGAGTGCTATGATAATTCGAGTCCGACACATCATTCACTGCTCTGATAATCCGAGTCCGACATCGTTCACGTGAACGATAATCCGATTCAAAAACACCCTACTTTAATTTGGAAATTTAAACTAGTCTCCCTCTCGGTTTCCCTTGTTGATGAGGGCATCCCTAACACTTATACATCTTTCCCTATTGGTGGTCATACACATACTGAGGTGGACGCCATACGTGACGCTACAAATAATTCAAGTACAGAAGTGCATATTGGTCCACTGACGAGAGCAAGAGCTAAACTTCTAAATCAACAGGTGCTTTTGTTTCTTAATGAATCTTCTATTGTCATTGATGAGAATTGGGTATTACCTCATGCAAATGTTTTGTGCATTCTCAGGTTTCAACATTGTGAAGCCTTTGGAACCAAGAGGGAGGCCGGAGTCAAAGCAATGGAGGAGAAGCTCACGTGGGTCAACCAAGGGGAGAAAAGCCCAAGAATTCAAGCCCAATTCGGATCTTCCACAAGTGCAACCGAAATTCATCTCGGAATCAACTCAGAATTCAATTCGGATTCGGTTCGGGACAGCCCAACAGGGCTGTAATAAAAAGGCCATAACTTTTGCATACGGAGTCCGATTGGGGTGTTCTTGGACTTGTTTGAAAGCTTAATCCAAGGCCCACACAATGGTTTTGGCCCCAGCTTCAGAAGACTTACGGTCGCACCGCTATGGCCGAAACAATGTGACGGACTTAAGTTAGGTTTTCCTTTTTGTGTGTTTTTAGGTCTTAGCCGAGTTAGAGTTTGATTCGGCATGTGTGGCCGGCCCTAGGCGTGCGTGAGTCGTGGAGGGTGCCTTAAATACCCTTGCCCCTCCCTTGTATCCATTAGACCAGTTTATTCATAAGATTGAAACATAGCTATTGCTTGTTCTTTCGACCCCAGAGTTCATGCGAGGACTTTGAGAGAGGACTAGGCGATCCAATTGTTCGTTCTGCAATTCAAGGTCAAGCCGCCGTTCCATTGGGAATCGGGACTTGGCGTTAAATCGCTCGTGGTCTCGCGACGAACAACTACCCGTGTGTTGTGGGCGTATTCCAAGAGTTGAGGGTTCGTGCATTGGCGCGAGTGTTCAGCTAGCGACATCATCTACCATCAACTATCCACGGTTTCTCATCGAGAAGATCGGGCCTCCCGTATCACTTGTATTGTGAGCTTTCCTTCTCTTAGCTTGCTTGAATTTGTTCGATGCACTTGATGCTTCTTTTATGCCAATGTAACCCTTGTTGCCATGTCACCATATGTCTTTCTTGACCGCCGCATGTGCTAGGGTTTTATCCCGAGAGCACGTTCCTCTCGTTGGCCACATGGGTTTCTTCTCCTTGTTGGCCGCATGTGTTTCTCCTCCATGAATTTGTTCCCGCCTCCGTCTCCTCCCTCTCGGTTCCAAAGTCTTTAAATTTGTCAAACCTGAGAATGCACCAAGTATTGCTTTAGGTAGTAACCAATTCTCATTGGCAACAAAAGGAAATTCATTAAGAAACAAATGCACCTGTTGTTTGAGAAGTTTAGCTCCTGCTTCACGAATAACCTCATAAGTAGTAGGGATATCCTCATCATCCTCCTTTCTTCAAAAGCCGTCCTCGCTTTTGATAGCTCAAGATGTGCTAGACAAAAATACAACGTATATGCATGGTATATATATTTGTCATCCAAACTCCTTTAGCTTAGCACATGATGATTTCTTTGAAAGTGTAATAAACAAAAAGAACAACGTATATACGTGGTATATGTATGCATCAATTGTTGTGACATTCTCGTTGTTGCGCACAAAATAATTAGGATCATAGCAGCCATACGATGTATTTGATATATACATTGCGATACTTTCAGTCACATCATTCTCCCTACCATGAGAAAAAATCGTTTCGACTTTGGTAAGTACATGGACAAGATATAAGAGGACCCACTAGATCAAGTTGTTCAAATATTGGAGAGAAAATTTTAGTTTCTTCCATGCTTCAACTCGACTACGTTGTTTACATGTATAGGAGAAACAAGTAGGCATCATATTGCGTTCTAAACAATAGGCACTTGTATTAAAATCCATCTCAAAATGATCATGATATTTCTCAATAGATGGTTTGCAAAACATGCAAGTTTAAATCAGCAAGATTATCACAGGTAATGCATATTCGATAAACATAAAACTTGTCATCTATACCATAATCTCCAATCAAATTGAATGTATATGTGTAGGCATAAGTACTAACAGTGATTTTAAACATGAAACTTTAGCAAGATTCTCAATCACACTAGATAGCTCTCTATGAACATCGAACATGATATAGTATAAAAGATCATCAAAAGATATTTTAGTAAGAACGTCCTTATGGGTAATCAATTCCACATTATGTAAATTGAGCGTACAAATTTCAGAACATGGAATATTCAAAGGAACACTAGAGACCGAACTCAGACGTACCTCTTCTTGATGAGTATGCAATTCAACACCATTATCAGTACCTTTACCATCCTCCTCGGTTGTTGTAGGTGTTGTAGATATCAAATCATCACCATGAAACCATTGGATCGCAAGCACTCTATCCCCACCGTGGTTATCTCCTCGTCTTTCACGTCCAACGGTGCGGTTGTTCAACTTTCAACTCATTTTCTTTAATATCAACCTGCACAATGTGAGAAACAACACTAGAAGTAGAAAATAAATCGTGAATTTCAGTAGTAACCTCACTTTGACTATCATCTACTTCTCTTTTTCTGTTGGTGCATCTTTCTCACACTCAATAGAGATGCTCTCGACCTCACATATGGTGGAATCACACAGCTCACTCTCTTTATCATTCTCACTCAATTTGGCTATGTGGCACTCATTCTCATATGGGTTTGGATACATCCCGTCCCCAAAGATTGTGGGTCAGCAATTGAGCAATTACCGATAACCACAAACTCTTCATGAAGCAATGGGGCAGCACTACGAAACATGTACAGAAGGAATGTCCCATGCTCGATGCCTTCACATGTGATATACTAGCGGCATTTAAACCTTTTCGTGGACAAGTCAACTTGTCAAGTAGAGAACGCTTGTAGTGGCAAGGTACAAAACGTGCCGAAAATCTCGCTTCATCCGCTCCCACGTGATGTCGGCAATTCATGGCGCTCCATACGCTACGAATAAGCTGCTCCCACCAATATGTGGCATAATCAGCCAAGCCACTAGGCGCAAGCAAGAGCTTCCTCTCATTGGTATAGTTGTGCATCCGAAATATAGTATCAATTTCTAGCTCCCAAGTCTAGCTCCCAAGTGAGATATTCTTGTACATGCATGCGACCGAGAAAATATAGGGATAGAAAGTTTGGGCTTATCGTGAAAATCCTTACGATGCACGTTTGGTTGATTGAACATGGCGTGCAGCTCCAAGAAGTTGTTGTTGATGTCCGTGCGTAGTTGCGTAACCTCCTCTCCGAGGTTGTTCAATCCGATCGACGGACCCGAGCTCATCGCGCACACCATTATCATGATCATGAAGTTGCTTTTGTAGCGTCCACACAACCGTGTATACTCGCCCACGTAACGGTGGATTCTCACGATGACCGACATGGATACAACTCACAAATAGCAAACGAAATTATATCCGGGTTAGTAAAAAAAACTTGCTCTCTACGCCGCAACTCACCGCATCCGAACACAAGACAAGCTTACCGTTCCAAAGTGAATCAAGGACGGCAAATCGGCAGGATTGTGACGCGGCGACCTTAACCCGTAATGTATGGCGTAACCAAGAGCAAGGGAGTACACAAGCGGGTGTAGGTGGAGCTCGGACAGTATGTGTATATCCTATGCAATCTGATATTCAAGGTATTGTAAAGCTAAGTAATGATCCAAGCTAGAGTATTTTGCCTATGTGCTGATCCAAAAGGTTTAAGCGAAGTGTATGAACGCACAAACAAAGATAAATGTGACTTAATGCAAACAAAGGAATGAGCTAGTGAGAGACAAACTGAAATTGAGATTAAAACTAGCTCGTTTTTGCACCAAGTACTATGAGAGACGCTAGCCAATTGCAAAGATATCAATATTAGGACACAAGATTGCTCAAATAGATTAAATACACAATCTGAAATTGTGGACTAAGGTTTACTCTTTCCAATTTCGGCCAGCCCCTTTTTGTTTGTTTTTTTTTTCTCAAAACCGCATGAACAAAGCTCTTCGCCCTTCGGCTATTAAGGAAACCGAAAGGAAAAAATTTGGTACTGGAATTTGCGGGTTTGATCTGTTTGTTTTTAGTACCTTTTCAAGCCGTGGCTTTTTCTTGTAACCTGCCTTTTCCTCTTTTCTTATTGCAATGGCGAAATAGGGTTTGCTCCTCTTGATTGCACAAGTCTCACAATTCAACAACGTGTAAATAAACCAAAGAACAGCCCTAGTGCAATGTACAAAAGATAGTCTCAAGGATGAAAGGATATAAGTGAAGCTCAAGAAACCCAAAGTGTTTGGTCGGCTATCTCTTTTGGGTGCTAATTGAGGACTTCAATCAGCAATTTGGTGCAGTTTATGTGAGCGCAAGGATTAAGCAACGCAAAAGGAACACATGGATCAGCACTAAAAACAAAAACTCTAATGGATGAAAACTTAACTAAACGCATAAGAAATAACAGATTAAACTCTGTTTTGGTATTGCAATTTTGGTTTATTGGACGATAGGATAGAAAACGAATCTAACTACTGGTAAAGAAATTCTCACCGAGTAAACCTAGAATCGATACCATATGATACGGGAGGCCCGATCTTCTCGGTGAGGAACCGTGGATAGTTGATGCGAAGTAGGCGATGTCGCTAGAATAACACTCGCGTCGATGCACGAACCCTCAACTCTTGGAATACGCCCAAAACACACCGGGTAGTTGTTCGTCGCGAGACCACGAGCGAGCGAACGCCAAGTCCCAATTCCCAATGGAGCAGCGGCTTGACCTCGAGTTGCAGAACAAACAATGGATCGCCTAATTCTCTCTCAAAGTCCTCGCATGAGCTCGGTGTCGAAAGAACAAGCAATAGCTATGTTTCAATCTTATGCATAAACTGGTCTACCTCTATAGTGCGGCCATGGGGTTTATATAGCCTCCCACGCAAGCACAAAACTCGGATGAACGATGGCGAGTGCTCTGATAATCGAGTCCGACACTGTTTCTTTGCATGAATCCGAGTCCGACATCGTTCACGTGAACAGTAATCCGATTCAAAAACGCCTACTTTAATTTGGAAATTTAAACTAGTCTCCTCTCGGTTTCCCTTGTATTGTGAGCTTTCCTTCTCTTAGCTTGCGCGAATTTGTTCGATGCACTTGATGCTTCTTTTATGCCAATGTAACCCTTGTTGCCATGTCACCATATGTCTTTCTTGACCCTTGACATGTGCTAGGGTTTTATCTCGAGAGCACGTTCCTCTCGTTGGCCACATGGGTTTCTTCTCCTTGTTGGCGCATGTGTTTCTCCTCCATGAATTTGTTCCCGCCTCCCTCTCCTCCCTCTCGGTTCCAAAGTCTTTAAATTTGTCAAACACGAGAATGCACCAAGTATTGCTTTAGGTAGTAACCAATTCTCATTGGCAACAAAAGGAAATTCATTAAGAAACAAATGCACCTGTTGTTTGAGAAGTTTAGCTCCTGCTTCACGAATAACCTCATAAGTAGTAGGGATATCCTCATCACATTTTTCCCCAAAAATTCTGCAAGGTCCTGGTTTAAGGTTTGACTGAAAGTCAAACAGGTTTGACTGCCCTCTAAAAATATTCAAACAATTTCTAAAAATTATGAAATTTTTCAGAGGGGTCACATACCATCCCAAGAGCTTAGGAAAAATATTTCCAGGAGATGATCAAAATATTTGACAAGAATGTTTTTGAAGGATCAAGATTTGAATAAACAGACTTGTGATTTTGTAATTTCCATAAGTCTTGTACAGGAACTGTTCAGTACAAACAGGAAATACATGATGTAAGAAATAATTTTAATTTCTACTCATTTTCTTACATTTGAAACACAAATCTGAAAATTGGGATGTTACATACACCATCTGTGATAACCGTCCGTATCACAGACGGTTTTTTAATAGAATTGTATGTGAAATATCACATACGGTTCTATTAAAAAACCGTATGTGATACAGACGACTATCATAGACGGTGTTTAAATAGAACCGTATGTGATATTTCACATATGGTTCTGTTAAAAAATTGTCTGTGATATTTGTGTATCACAGACAGTTCATATTGTGAACCGTCTGTGATATCCTCACCCTATAAATACCTGGAGTACCCCCTGCCCATTCCCATTTGAGCCGCCACCCAGATAAAAAAACCCACTACGCCGCCGACAGAGAGAGAGGGGAGGAGAAGGAGAGGAGAAAGGGAGGAAGAAGGAAAGAAATCTCAAGAGATTTGGTATTTTCGTCGTGAGCTCCGAAGGTAACAATCTATAACCCTTTAAGCATCTGCAATTTACGTGCTTAATTAGTCGGTTCAAATTGGCTAGATTTGATGCTAGGAACCGATTCCACACGTGGAAGCTGCCTATTCCGAAGCAAAACTCTAGGAATCGATGCAAACTTTTGCATCCGGATGCAAGGGAATAAAATAATATTTTTCATTGGGTGGTTGGCATATGCATTAAAGTTCTGTGAGGGGGAAGGAAATGGAGAGAGAGATTTTATTAATCTAATTTGACATTATATATTTTGTTACATGTATAGCGTAGATGGACCGAAACTGGATGTATGGTATGAACCGTGTGAGTCAAGAGTACATTAATGGCGTGGTTGCTTTTAGAAGAGCCATGAGCGGGATATGTTGAAGAAGGGATAAAATTTATGTATTGTCCATGCATTGATTGCGTGTAATCTGAAGATGTTTACCAACCCGCGCAAATAGAAGCACACTTGATTGAAGGGTTTCAAAAAAGGTATACATGTTGGACCGATCCACGGTGAAGAAGCGATTACGGGAAGTTAGTAATAACAACATCGCCGTGGAAGTCAACGATATGCGGATGTAGGTATGCTTTTGATGAGGATAAGTCACACGATGACAATCTGGATCGAGATGCTACGATGCGTAAGAGAACTGATGAGAGAGAGTTTTATAAAATCGGCGCTTAATGGAGGACTTCGGTGAGACCTTTGTTCCCTAGGCGCAAGCCGGAATACATAAGGTTGTAAACCGTGATTGAAGTGCTTAAATTAAAGGCAAGCAATGGTTAGTCGATAAGAGTTTCACGGCGTTGTTAGGTCTCTAGCGGACATTCTTAGGAGAAACGTGTTGCCCAACACCACCTACCAAGCAAAGAAGGTTCTTTGTCCATTGGGAATGGAAGTAGAAAGAATACATGCATGTCCGAATGATTGTATCCTCACAGTAAGAGTATGCGAGACATGCATGTATGTCCGTGTGCAAAGCATCCCGATACAAACGCCGAGAATCTGCTAGGTTGAAGCAAGGACCTCTGCTAAGATGTCGTGGTATCCGCCTGTGATCCCACGATTAAGGCGTTTATTGCGAACCCAAAGGAGGCAAGATTGGTGCGTTGGCACTCGGAGGACCGTAAGAAAGATGGAAAGCTAAGACACCTGCTTGATTACGCTCGGTGGAGAAACTTGGCCGGAGCTTGAAGAGTTCGGTGCGAGCCGAGGAACATAAGGTTAGGGTTGAGTACAGATGGAATGAATCCTTTCGGTAACATGAGCAGCCGACATAGCACCTGGCCTGTGGAATCTATGCATGTACAACCTTCCTCCTTACTTGTGTATAAAGCGGAAGTACATTTTGATGTCACTACTTATCCAAGGGCGAAACAACCTAGGAATGATATTGATGTGTACCTAGCACCATTGCTGGAAGATCTTGTGACAACGTGGAGCGAAGGGTGCAGGTATGGGATGCGTATAAACGAGAGAACTTCACTTTCCACGCCATGTTGTTCTGCACCATTAATGATTTTCCTGTCCTTGGTAACCTGTCGGGCTTTAGTACAAAAGGAGCCAAAGCTTGTCCGCACTGCTTAGATGCTACGGATAGTGTATGGTTAAACAACTCGTGCAAAACTGTGTATACGTGTCACCGTAGGTTCCTTCCAAGGAGTCACCCATACCGAAAGATGAAGAAACAATTCGACGGAAATAAGGAGGACGGTTCAGCTCCAAGGGCTTTTAGAGGGAAAGATGTCTATGATATGGTTAAGGATATCGATGTTGTGCTTGGGAAGGGACGTCAATTAAGAACCCATTAGAAGAACATCAGGAAGAAACGGTCAATTTTTTGGGACTTGCCTTATTGGGAGCACTTAGAAGTTCGCCACTTCATCGACGTCATGCACGTGGAGAAGAATGTATGTGATAGCTTGATTGGTCTCTTACTGAACATTAGTGGCAAAACAAAGGATGGTGTTAACGCACGGCGAGACTTGGTCGATATGAACATAAGGACCGAGTTAGCACCGCAAGAGACTGATACAGGATGAATGTACCTTCCCCCAGCTTGCTACACTCTGTCCAAGGCCGAGAGAAATGAACTGTGCCAGAGCTTGTATGGTGTGAAAGTCCCATCTGGTTACTCTGCTAACATTAAGAAAGTTGTTTCTATGCAAGATTTGAAATTAATTGGTATGTTGTTGCATGATTATCATGTGCTGATGACACAAATGCTTCCTGTTGCAATTAGGAGTATCTTGCCGAACAAGGTCCGAGTGGCAATCTTGAGGCTGTCTTATTTCTTCAACTCAATTGCTCAAAAGGACTAGATGCTCTGCAGGCCGAGGTGGTGATGACTCTATGTCATCTTGAGATGTATTTCCCTTCGTCATTTTTCGATATCATGGTCCATCTTATTGTTCACCTTGTGAAAGAGATAAAGATATACGGCCCTGTGTTCCTATGTCATATGTACCCGTTCGAGAGATACATGGGAATTCCCAAGTCCTACGTACGGAATCGATCTCGACCGGAGGGCAGCATCATCGAAGGTTATGCAACAGAAGCGGTCATTAAGTTCTGCGTCGACTACATGGATCAGGTGGATCCGATAGGTGTGCCTCTATCTCATCATGAGGGGAGACTGGATGGTATCAGAACCATCGGAAGGAAATCAATCACTCCCGATCTGGATACATACGCTCAAGCCCATTTCACAGTTTTGCAACACATGACCGAAATGTCCCCGTACATCGACGAGCACAAAGACATGGTACGCCAACAGAATCCAAACCGGTCGGAGGTTTGGATCATGAGAGCAAACCTGCAAGTCGGTTCAACGGATGGTTAAAGGTGCGAATCAGGAGGTCATCAAGTGATGATACATTGCTATGGTTGGCACAAGGGCCACAATTTACAATTGTCACATGGCAAGGATACGACATAAATGGGTACACATTTTATCTGACATTTCGGGATAGGAAGGGCCTGATCCGAAACGGCGGTGTCGCATAGATGCATTCGATCATGGATGCGGGTGAGGAGCTCGTACTATGGGCAAATAAAGGAGATATGGGAGCTCAACTACGCGCTTTTCAAGATCCCCTATTTCGGTGTCGTTGGGTCCATCTCCCACGGTGAAGGTTGACAAATGCGGCGTCACTACCGTGGACCTTGAGCGTGTCGGATACAAAGGCGAACCATTCGTGCTTGGCTAATCAAGTTGTTCAAGTATTCTATGTAACAGGCCGGCAAATAAGAAGCGTCACGTAGTTCTTAATGGAAAAAGAAGGATTGTCGGAGTTGAGAATGTAGTGAGCGAGGAAGAATAAAATCAATTTGACGAGTTGCCTCCTTTCGGAGATGGCATCGGGCTCGAGGAAGAACCGGTGAGGAAGCTAGCTATATGCTTGCGATCATCATGAAGGGCTATATTTTAATTAAGAATTTAATCCATTGTAATAAATTTATTCCATAACATCATGTGTTATGGACTTGTAATCTCTCATATATTTTGATATTGATGTCAATACGGACGTTCATTATAATCGACAATTGGTTTTGAAGTAAAATGTGTTCTGAGCTTGTCATCATATATACTTCTCACGAGTTTTGTCATCTCTCATATATTTTGATATTGGTGTCAATGTGTGATGATATACTTGTCAACAGGTTTTGTCAGGATACCACAGATTGTTAATAGGTTTTATCAGGATATTACAGCGGTTCTATTATATAACCGTCTATGATAATGAACCACGAGCGGTTCTAATAAATAACAAATGCGTGATATGAGCATATCTCGAGCGGTTATATTTTAGAACCATGCGTGATAGCACGACAAAACATATTGGCATCTGTGATATGAGTTTATCTCGAGCGGTTATTTTTAGAACAAATCGTGATATGAGTTTATCACGAGCGGTTGTATTTAAGCGTCGTGATATGAGTTTATCCTGACGGTTGTATATAAGCGTCGTGATATATCTGAGCAGTTTCTTAATACAACCGTATGAAACGTATCACACACGGTTATTCTTGAGAGCCGTCTATGATTAATTATCACAGACGGTTATATTAAATAACCGTCTATGATAGCCTCTTAAAAGGTGGGAACCGCTAGGGTTTTGCTCACTCGTCACTTCCTCTGCCGCACCCCTGAGTTTATCGCGCGCTCTTTTGCCTCCTCTAGGGCTCGCCCGTTCGCCGCCGCCCCCGACCTCGACGCCGCCGCCCCCGACCTCGGCGCCTCTGCTCCCGTCCTTGGCGCCCCCGACCTCGGCGCCTCTGCTCCCGTCCTTGGCGCCCCCGACCTCGACGCCCCGAGCTCTTCGCCCCCGACACCGGCGCCTCCGACCTCGGCGCCCAACACTAGGTTTTGCTCTTACTCGTCACTTCCTCTCCCTCGCGCCTCCCTTGCTCTGTGATGCTCTATGATGCTCTGTGATGGGCTCTGTGATGGGTTCTGATCATGCCTTGTTGATGCTTTGTGATGGGTTCTGATAATGCCTTGTTGATGCTTTGTGATGGGCTCTGTTGATGCTATGTGATGGGTTCTGACGATGCCTTGTTGATGCTCTGTGATGGGCTCTGTTGATACTCTGTGATGGGTTCTGATGATGCCTTGTTGATGCTTTGTGATGATAGTCAAAATCTGAAATCATATAGATAATTACAAACAGACTTGAGCTTAAGCATATTGCTTTATATGGTCAGTTATAATTAGTAGCCTTTGTACCATTTGTTTTCAGTTATAGCGGAATTAAGATACACTTGTATGTTTTCTGTGATGATAGTCGAAATCTGAAATCAAATAGATGATTAGAAACAAGACTTGAGCTTAAGTATATTTCTATTCTCAATCTGTCAATTAGGCTTATTGTTGATATAAATTTGTGAATTATTCTGAAGACATATGATTAGATGTTCTGTTTACAGAATGCTTTATGTGTCGTAGTTTGAGCTCAGGATCTGTTTTGTAATTATCAAAATTGATTGGTGAAGAGATTTTGTGAGAGGACTCGAGATTGCAAAGACTATGTCTTATGCAATTTGTCAATCGAGAGCAATTTTTCAGCAAAAATATGTTTTTATTTGTTCTTATTACTTGATTCTATTTTATTTCTATGTCTCCATTAAAGGCTATTCTTCTGTCGATCCTGACACACTTGAGTGTACCTTTGCTTCATGCCAATCCTCCACGGCATGAAGCAAATGGTACACTCCAGTATGATCTGTTGCAATTAATTATTGTTACATATTTATGCATATGTAAATTATATAGATAGTAAATAAGCGAGATGGCAGAGGCACCATCTTCCCCGCTGTCGCCGACGCTGCAGATGGCAGAGGCACCATCTTCGCCGCCTACTCTGTCGATGACAATGATACAAAAGCGAGATGGCAGAGGAGAATCGAAGATGCCTGTGGGCCGACTGGTCATCACGGAGGTTAGTGAGTTTGGGGTCCCTCTGCATCCTAAGAGCGCGAATCTGCGAGACCACCATGCGGGATACTTGCAAGGAAGCGGTCCCCATCACCACACCAAGGTGGAAGGATCTGACAAAAGAAGCGAGAGGCGCGCTGTGGACAGAACTATTACAAAAGTTCACTATCCCAGAAGCAGAGATGGCACGCGTGGAACGGACGGCGATGCTCACAATCGATAAATCGTGGAGGACGTTCAAGAGCATTCTTGTCACAAAGTACATGAGCACGGGTCAGGTGCCCTTCGTGAAGTACGGATTCTTGACGCAGGAAACATGGGGCCCCTTTATTGCTATGAAGACGACACCCGAATTTAACGAGCAAAGTGCGGCACACAAAGCTCTCCAGACACAAAACACTCATCCGCACAGACTCGGCACCGCTGGATACGCAAGTAAATACGACGAATGGGCGGCGGCGGAGGAGAGCGCGTTTCCTGATGTCACAAACCAGCGTTCCCTAGCCTGGTTAAAAGCGAGAGCAAAAGTCTCATCTTCGGGCAGCATCTCTTTCATAAACCCGGCAGACGAGGAAGTGTCTCAACGTGTGGTAAGTATGTTGAACTACCTAGTTAATAACTCCATATATAACTTCATAGTGTCTATAATAACATGATGACCTCTTGCAGCATGAATTGTCTGCCTAAACTTCCCAAGGCTCCTTCCATGTAGACAGGGAGAAGGATATACTCTCTACGGCGCTGGGAAACAAGGAGCACCCGGGTCGCACGTGAGGTCTTGGGGTTATCGTACCTTGGAGTCATGGATTTGCAGACGACTACTACATGTACAGGAGTAGGAAGAGATCTAAGGCCGAACGCGAGGACCGGTTGGTACAGATGATTACTGAAAAGTTTGAAGGAAAGCTGGCAGCATTGCAAGATCAAATGAATCAACTCCTGAGCAAATCGCGGTATAAGCCGCCTGTTAATTTGGGAGCAGTCTGCTCGACATACATAATGACCCAATTTTCAAATTTCAGTAAAAATTTAAAATTTATGTGTCTTTGTGGAATTTTCTGAAATTTTAAAAGCTTTTTATAAATATATTAAAGTCAAAAACAAATTTATTTGCAAAATTAAAAGCCAACATAAAGTTGGAAATAATTTTATTAAGTCCAAAATAAGTATGGAAATTTCTGTGAATGTTTCCATAATTTTTGGAATTATTTTACTATTTTCTAAAGCCTAAATGAATTACGAGGATTAAAACAAATAGAAAAGCAAAACAAAAACCAAAAATGGCTTTGGGCCGAAACCCAACGGCCTCGGCCCAAAACCCCTTCCGCGCCGGCCCATTCAGCCCGCCCTGTGCTCTCTCTCTCTCTCTCTCTCTCTCCCACCGTTCCATTCAAATCGGACCGCTACCAACAGCCACACGTCACCTCTCTCTCTTCCTCTCCATCCACCGTTGGATCAAAATCCAATGGCCCGTGTTCTTCTTCCTCCTCTCCTTCGCGTGACCGAGTCGCCACCGCCATTTTCGCCGCACGAAAGCTCGATCTCCGCCACGTTTCCCTCCCCCTCTTCACGCGAGAACGTGCGCAACGGCTCCGCCACGTCCAACCGCCCTCACTCCCCACCATCTCCCCCTTCTTCGCGCGCGACGCCTCGAAGCCGCTGCGCGTCGACGTGTCGCAACGGCCGCTGCACACGATCTCCTTCCCCGGCCACCCCAGGCCCCTATAAAAGGGAGCACTAGGAGCCCCTCTTCACGCCGATCCCGAAGCCACCATCCACTTGCCCCCTAACGCCGTGAGATCGCCGGAATCGCTGATTCCTTGTCGCCGGCCGTGAAGCTCTTCGCCGCCTCTAGCGCCGCCGTCACCGCCGCCGCGTCCAGACCGCCACCTCCGTCGCCTTCACTGAGTCGCCGCGAACACGGTGCGCACCATCTCGTCGCCAGAGGACCCCCGGAGAGCCCTTCTCGTCGTCGCCCATACCTCGCCGCCGCCTTCGTCCCGCCGCCGGCCGCCTCCGTCGTCTATTCGCCGTGCGAGTGAGCGCAGTAGCATCGCCACACCTCCCTCTCTCCTCTAGTACCCTCGCCGCCAGCCGCCGTGCACCGTAGCGTCGGCGACATTCGGTCCCCGCGCCGACGCCGCCTTCACCGACGTGGCTTAGCCACCTCAGCACCACCTCATCCCCCTTGCACACATGTCCTCCGACGTGGCGCCGAGTCAGCGCCCACGCACATGCCCGCGTGGCACGGTCCACCGCAACCGAATTCCAAAGCTCGGTGGGCTTGGTCCACCGTGAGCCGTGTCTACGGCACATGGGTCCACTTGTCAGAATTTCATTTTATATTCTTTTAATTCCGAAATACTGTAGCCGACGTCAGCATTGCACAATAAATAGATTTTTTAGTAGAAAATTAATTCGGGAAATTCAATTAAATTTCAGAATTAGGTTTAAAACTTCTAAAATTCATAACTTTTGCATATGAACTCCAAATTAGGTGATCCAAATTGCAAAATTTATATACAATTATAATCTAGCTAACTAAACCAAAATATTTCAATTTGAAGTTATTTTGATCTATGTTTTTGAATTTATTTGAATTTGAATTTGAATTTGTCGTATTTTCACATTTAGACTTCGACAACTCCGGAGAGTTCGACCAATCTGAAGATTTAGAATTCCAAGACATCAACGAAGGCAAGTTACACCATTGACCATATTGCCCCCAGTATTTTAAGTTATTTTCAGTGTTTTTTAAAATTCTTTACTGCATGCATATGTTCGTATAAATACTTTAATATCCTGTTTTATGTATAGTTACCCCATGTTTATTTGTATGGCCAATTTGAATATTGTATCTGACTACCTTGACATCGTAGGCAAAATATTAACAAAATTAAACATATGTTTAGCCAGACTTAGTTCACACTTACAGAATTTGGGAGGGTTTTCACCAAATTTTTACAAACTTGTTTCAAACTTGATATTGTGGTATTGTCTTACACATGGGTTTATAAATAGAGTTTTATTCAAATAAAATCAAAATGGGTTTGGACTTGGGTGAAATGGTCGGAATGGTGGGTTGCAAGTTTATGCACGGGATTGATCTGGTTAAGATTAAGGCCCATGGTTTGTAAGAATGACGCTCAAGTCAATTGCGGACCGGTCTTTGAGCCGCTTATTGCTATGCCATATCATACTACCACATGTCCTGTATGAGCAGGATTTGGCTAATTAATTTGTGATGTTCTAGTGTATTTATGTCATGTGATTATGTGGGTGTCGGTTAGACGTTTTATTCCCACTTGGCGCAAGATGGGGCTTTCGGAGGACGATTAGTCCAAAGGGGCGAAACCTTAGCGGGATGTGTACACTAGGATAGAACATTGTAAAGGCCTCATGGTAATTGCTCAGTCACACGCCTACGGAAGCGTGAATTGGCCGACATAACGAGCATGTCACCTCATGTGGGTAAAGTTGTACCAACTCTGCAGAGTAGAAACTATTCGAATAGCCGCGTCCACGGTCATGGACATGCTAGCAGAGCCACTTAAAGTTAGAATTATTTTTGGTTTTTAAATGCTTTATTAAATGTTGAGGATGATGGTTAATCCTTATGAAAAGTTGGGCGGGAAGCCAAGTGTTAGGAGGGGATCCTTCACTAAATCATTGGAGGTTATCCACATTGTAATATTTTCATTTTAAAATATGATTTTAGTCTTAGTATAAAACTGCCTTAGAAATTATTATGATTATTTACACTAATAATGCTGTTTATGCAAAACAACCCCTGCCATACTCACTTGTTACCTTATGCATGCATTTTAATTCAATATTGGGTGTAACTTGCGAGCACGGAAGTTGTGCTCATCCTTCTTTGAATAAATCTTATTAGGAGAAGATTTCTTCCCGACGGTGAGGATCGGACGAGTAGGCCTTGACCAGACGATTACTGTGGCGCATCGTGTGGCTTACCTCTATTATATGTTTCCGCTGTGTTTATCATTTGTTATTTGATATTGTTGTTCAGACTCATTTGTATTAAACAATTATTTACTTAATGTCATTTACGATTTCGTGATATGAATGTGATATCTATTTTGTGAGACTGTGTACACTGGAAATCCTGGACCGGTGTTTGAACATAGAGAATTCGGGATCCTTCGCTCCCGGGTTCGACAAAAGTGGTATCAGAGCCATATCGATTGTATGTCATGGCCCACGGTAGAAATGGTAAAACCATTAGGGACTATTTTCAAAATTTTAAAATTATTTACCTGTCTTCCAGAGTCTTACTCTTCCTTTCTCTGTTAAAAGATTTATACAAGTATATCGTGGGATAGCAGGAGCGCTGGAGAGTGGAGGTTATCCTCTACTCTAACTTGGCGCCGGATACATCATTCCACATCTTCGACGCCCCAATGCGTCGGGAGACTTTCACTGACGGCATCCAGGACGCAGCGAGAGAAGCCGTCCGTCGACTCGCTATACTTATGATGCCCACCTTCGGGATAGTGCATTCAGTACTACCCCATGCACATTCCCACGGCTGGCGGTGCCTTCACTTTCGATCAGCAGTTCTGGAGATCACCCATCAGGTGGAATTAGCCAAGGCGATGGATTACGCCTATGGCAACACCCTGAACGAGCTGTATTTAGTTCAGGGGAGATTAGAAGCCGCAGAAGAAGCGAGAGCCACCAGGCGCATTAGCTCTCTACAAGGCGTGCCAAGGCGATTACACTGCAACTCCCAGACTACACCCCATCCACCCCATAGATACTTACTTTTCCCTTTTAGTTTCGTTTGTTAGCTGCGAATTATGAGCTACTAACCTTTTGTGGTAGCCATAATCAAATGAATAAAATAAAGAACTACTTTGAAAAAGGAAAATTTGATTCTTTGCCTTGTGTTTGTGTGCTTTTCGGGCTAATACAAATTTATTTACCCTTAGTGCTATCCTTCCTTCTCTTTCCTAAGTCAATTGGAAAATTTAGCAGATGGTGGCTACCCGCACTGGAAGTGCGGCGCCAAGGCGTGGCAACGAAACGCCGACCATCAAGAGCGGCTGCTCGGTAGCCTCCCCATCGCCACGGCGGGACCGGACCGCATGATGATGGCCAACGGACTCACCTCATCGACTTGCCGCCCATCGCTCGGCAACTCTCGAACATCCAAGCGCGGCGCGACCGACGCAACTTCGGCACCACGACACTCTCTCGGCGGGTGACCATGTCGGAGTTCATGCGTATGCGCCCTCCAACATTCTCCAGCAGCACCGAGCCAATGGATGCTGACGATTGGCTTCGTGCAATCAGAAAGAAGCTGGACATCGCGCAATGCACCGACCGCGAGAGGGTCCTGTTCGCCCCTCACCAGCTTAACGGACCAGCTTCGGAGTGGTAGGACAACTTCTGCATCACCCACGCCAATGCCCAGGCCATCTCGTGGGATGAGTTCGTCAGAGCTTTCCGTCATGCCCACATCCCTGCCGGCACGATGACATTGAAGAAAAAGGAGTTCCATGCTCTTCGCCAAGGCAATCGCTCGGTGAGCGAGTATCTTCATCGATTCAACCAACTGGCTCGCTACGCTCCAGCCGACGTAGCCCAGGACGAGGACCGACAGGAGAGGTTCATGGAGGGACTTAACGATGACATCTCCGTCCAACTGATCTCCCAGAACTTCACCGACTTCCAACAGTTGGTGGACAAGGCGATCCGCCAGGAGGCCAAGCATCAGGAGATGGAGATCCGCAAGCGGAGGATGGCCGCTCAGAGGTTTAATGCAGGAGGTCTTCCCAAGCCTCGATTCATTCAGCCGCAGCCACCGCAGCGTGGGAAGTTCCAGACTTCCACATCCCGAGTCCTAGTGCAGAACCAGTGTCCCAACACCTCCAACTTCCGCAACATATCAAGCGGAGGGCAATTTGTGAGAAGAGCTCCGCTCCTCGGTATAGGAGTGACTGTTTCCATTGCAACGAAGCAGGCACTACGCCAACAGAATACCCCAAGAAGCAAGAGGCGACATCTTCCAAGCGACACCAGAGCCACAACCATGGCGGCGATCGCAGCCGTCGGGCGGTTTGTCAAGGGCGTGTGAACCACGTCCACAGTGGAAGAAGACTAGGCGGCACACGGATGTCGTGATTTGGTATGTTCCTCGTTAACTCGATACCAGCTTCAGTTCTATTTGATTCCGGAGCTTCGCATTCATTTGTATCAAATAAGTTTGTGGGCAAAAATGGGTTACCTATATCTCCCTTGACCAATCCTATGATAATCCTTTCCCCGGGCTCAGAAATGAGGACTAGTTCTCTATGCCCGAACCTCACTCTTGAAATATCCGGAGTATCCTTCCTAGCAGACTTGATAGTCTTGCATTCCCAAGGTTTGGATGTAATTCTCGGAATGGACTGGCTAGCCAAGAATCATGGACAAATAGATCATGCAATAGGTCTATCACTCTCACCAATGGAGAAGGAATTTGATTGAGTTCAAGCCCAAGACCTCCACCAAAGGAAGTTCTATTCTCACCGGCATGAGGAAGTGAAACTTGAAGACATACCTGTAGTCTGAGAATATACTGATGTCTTTCCTGATGATTTACCTGACATGCCACCAGATAGGGACGTAATGTTCTTAATTGACTTAGTCCCAGGGACAGCTCCAATATCGAAGCGACCCTATAGAATGCCAGCCAATGAGTTAGCGAATTGAAGAAGCAGTTGAAGAATTGTGAAGCAAAGGGTACATCGACCCGACTCATCACCTTGGGAGCACCGATCGTTCGTCAGAAAAAGGACAATAGCATGAGGATGTGTGTTCATTACAGATCACTCAATGAGGTGACGATCAAGAACAAGTACCCGTTACCCAGGATAGATGATCTGTTTGATCAGCTGAAAGGAGTAAGTGTCTTCTCGAAGATTGATTTGAGATTTGGCTATCACCAACTGAAGATCAGACCAGAAGATATTCCGAAGACAGCCTTCACCACCAGATATGGACTGTACGAGTTTATAGTGATGTCTTTTGGTTTGACAAACGCCCCTGCTTACTTCATGAATATGATGAACAAAGTGTTCATGGAATTCTTGGATAAGTTTGTGGTTGTTTTCATCGACGACATACTCATCTACTCGAAGGATGAAGAAGAACATGAGAAGCATCTCAGGATGATTCTAGACAAGCTCAGAGAGCACCAGCTTTATGCCAAATTCAGCAAAAGTGAATTCTGGCTAAGTCAAGTGGCATTCCTTGGACATATTGTGTCAGTAGGAGGAATTACGATGAGATCCTACCAAGGTTGAAGCGATGTCATTGGAAGCAACCTGCAATACCACCGAGGTGAGAAGTTTCCTTGGACTAGCGGGTTATTACCGCGAGTTCATTGAAAATTTCTCTAAAATTGCAAGACCCATGACCCAACCGAAGAAGGAAAAGAAGTTTGAATGGACAGATGCATGTGAAGAAAGTTTCCAAGACCTGAAGAGGAGATTAGTCTCAGCACCTGTGCTAGTCTTACCTAATATCCGTAAGGATTTCGAGATTTTCTGCGACGCATCCCGACAAGGTCTCGGATGTGTGTTAATGCAGGAAGGCAAAGTAGTGGCTTATGCATCCAGGCAGTTGAGGCCACATGAAGGGAATTATCCAACACATGATCTTGAGTTAGCAACGATTGTGCATGCTTTGAAGATCTGGCGGCATTATCTCATTGGTAATCGCTGAGATTTTCACGGATCACAAGAGTTTGAAATATATCTTCACGCAGGCAGAATTAAACCTTCGGCAGAGAAGATGGCTAGAGTTGATAAAAGATTATGATCTTGGAATTCATTATCATCCGGGCAAAGCAAATGTAGTTGCAGATGCCTTGAGCAGAAAAGACTATTGTAATACCATGATGGTGCAGAAGGATCACCGAACTACATGAAGAATTGAAGCGTCTAAACTTGGAGATTATCAGTCAAGGTTGTGTGAATGCTTTGAAGTACAACCAACTCTTCAAGGTCAAATCAGAGAAAAACAGCTAGAAGATGAAGACATCAAGGAGATCAAGAAGAATATGCGAGAAGGGCAAGGCTCGAGTTATTTGAAGATGAACAAGGAACTGTGTGGTTTGGGAACCGCATTTGTGTACCTAAACAACAGGAGATAAAACAGTCAATTCTGAAGGAAGCTCATGAATCACCTTACTCCATTCACCCCGGAAGCACCAAGATGTACCAGGATCTGAAGGAAAAATACTGGTGGGTCAGCATGAAGCGAGAAATTGCTGAGTTCGTCGCCCGCTGTGATGTGTGTCAGCGAGTTAAGGCAGAACATCAGAGACCAGCTGGATTGTTGCAGCCACTACCAATTCCAAAATGGAAGTGGGAAGAAATTGGCATGGATTTCATCACCGGACTTCTTAGGACCCAATCAGGATATGATTCTATCTGGGTGATAATTGATCGGTTGACTAAGGTAGCACACTTCGTCCCCGTGAAGACTACATCTGAAGCGGCCGATTAGCGAATTATATGTGGCCAGATTGTTTATGCACGGAGTACCCAAGAAGATCGTGTCCGATGAGGTTCCCAATTTACATCAAGATTACGCGATGCGCATGAAGCCTTAGGGACCAAACTCAATTTTAGTACAACCTATCATCCTCAGACAGATGGCCAGACGGAACGCACCAATCAAGTCCTCGAAGATATGCTCCGAGCCTGTGCCCTGGAATTTGGACAAAGTTGGGACAAGAATTTACCGTATGCAGAATTCTCGTATAACAATAGCTATCAAGCTAGTTTGCAAATGGCTCCATTTGAGGCTTTGTATGGCAGAAAATGCAGAACTCCACTTCTGTGGGATGAAAGTAGGAGAACATCAGCTCTTTGGACCTGAGTTAAACAAAGATGCTGAAAGTAAGGTAAAAGCCAAAGATAAATGTGACTTAATGCAAACAAAGGAATGAGCTAGTGAGAGACAAACTGAAATTGAGATGAAGACTAGCTCGTTTTTGCACCAAGTACTATGAGAGACGCTAGCCAATTGCAAAGATATCAATGTTAGGGCACAAGATTGCTCAAATAGATTAAATACACAATCTGAAATTGTGGACTAAGGTTTACTCTTCCCAATTTCGCCAGCCCCTTTTTGTTTGTTTTTTCTCAAAACCGCATGAACAAAGCTCTTCGCCCTTGGCTATTAAGGAAACGAAGAAAAAAATTTGGTCTTGGTATTTGCGGGTTTGATCTTTTGTCTTTTTAATACCTTTTCAAGCCGTGGCTTTTTCTTGTAACCATTGCCTTTTCCTCTTTTCTTATTGCAATGGCGGAAATAGGGTTTGCTCCTCTTGATTGCACAAGTCTCACAATTCAACAACGTGTAAATAAACCAAAGAACAGCCCTAGTGCAATGTACAAAGCTAGTCTCAAGGATGAAAGGATATAAGTGAAGCTCAAGAAACCCAAAGTGTTTGGTCGACTATCTCTTTTGGGTGCTAATTGAGGAGTTCAATCAGCAATTTAGTACGATTTATGTGAACACAACGATTAAGCAACGCAAAAAGGAACACATGGATCAGCACTAAAAACAAAAACTCTAATGGATGAAAACTTAACTAAACGCACAAGAAATAACAGATTAAACTACGGTTTTGGTATTGCAATTTTCGGTTTATTGGACGATAGGATAGAAAACGAATCTAACTACGGGTAAAGAAATTCTCACTGAGTAAACCTAGAATCTGATACCACATGATACGGGGGAGGCCCGATCTTCTCAGTGGGGAACCGTGGATAGTTGATGCGAAGTAGACGATGTCGCTAGCTGAACACTCGCGCCAATGCACGAACCCTCAACTCTTCGGAATACGCCCAAAACCTAAATGAATTACCAGGATTAAAACAAATAGAAAAGCAAAAGAAAAACCAAAAATGGCTTTGGGCCGAAACCCAACGGCCTCGGCCCAAAACCCCTTCCGCGCTGGCCCATTCAGCCCGCCCCGCGCGCTCTCTCTCTCTCTCTCTCTCCCACCGTCCGATTCAAATCGGACGGCTACCAACAGCCACACGTCACCTCTCTCTCTTCCTCTCCATCCACCGTTGGATCAAAATCCAACGGCACGTGTTCTTCTTCCTCCTCTCCTTCTTCTTCGCGCGACCGAGTCGGCGCCGCCATTTTCGCTGCACGAAAGCTCGATCTCCACCACGTTTCCCTCCCCCTCTTCACGCGAGAACGTGCGCAACGGCTCCGCCACGTCCAACCGCCCTCACTCCCCACCGTCTCCCCCTTCTTCGCGCCCGGTACGCCCCCGCGCCGCAACCGCCGTCGACGTGCCGCAACGGCCACTGCACACGATCTCCTTCCCCGGCCACCCCAGGCCCCTATAAAGGGAGCACCGGGAGCCCCTCTTCACGCCGATCCCGAAGCCACCATCCACTTGCCCCCTAACGCCGTGAGATCGCCGGAATCGCTAATTACTTGTCGCCGGCCGTGAAGCTCTTCGCCGCCTCTAGCGCCACCGTCACGCCACCGTGTCCACGCCGCCACCTCCGTCGCCTTCACCGAGTCGCCGCGAACACGGTGCGCACCACCTCGTCGCCGGAGCACCCCCGGAGAGCACTTCTCATCGTCGCCCGTACCTCGCCGTCGCCTTCGTCCCGCCACCGGCTGCCTCCGTCGTCTATTCGCGCCAGGAGTGAGCGCGATGAGCATCGCCACACCTCCTCTCTCCTCTAGTACCCTCGCCCGCGCTGCGGTATCAGAAGCGCCGGCGACCTTGATCCCAGCGCGCCGCCGCCTTCACCGACGTGGCTTAGCCACCTTAGCACCACCTCATCCCCCTTGCACACGTGTCCTCCGATGTGGCGCCGAGTCAGCGCCCACGCACATGCCCGCGTGGCACGGTCCACCGCAACCGAATTCCAAAGCTCGGTGGGCTTGGTCCACCGTGAGCCGTGTCTATGGCACGTGGGCCCACTTGTCAGAATTTTGTTTTATTTCTTTTAATTCCGAAATACTGTAGCCGACGTCAGTATTGCGCAATAAATAGATTTTTCAGTATAAAAATAATTCGAAAAATTCAATTAAATTTCAGAATTAGGTTTAAAGCTTCTAAAATTCATAACTTTTGCATATGAACTCCAAATTAGGTGATTCAAATTGCACAATTTATATAAAATTATAATCTAGCTAACTAAACTAAAATATTTCAATTTGGAGTTATTTTGATATATGTTTTTGAGTTTATTTGAATTTGTCGTATTTTCACGTTTAGATTTCGACGACTCCGGAGAGTTCGACCAATCTGAAGATTTAGAATTCCAAGACATCAACGAAGGCAAGTTACACCATTGACCATATTGCCCCCAGTATTTTAAGTTATTTTCAGTGTTTTTTAAATTCTTTACTACATGCATATGTTCGTATAAATACTTTAATATCCTGTTTTATGTATAGTTACCCCATGTTTATTTGTATGGCCAATTTGAATATTGTATCTGACTACCTTGACACCATAGGCAAAATATTAACAAAATTAAACATATGTTTAGCTAGGCTTAGTTCACACTTACAGAATTTGGGAGGGTTTTCACCAAATTTTTACAAACTTGTTTCAAACTTGATATTGTGGTATTGTCTTACCACATGGGTTTATAAATGGAGTTTTATTCAAAATAAAATCAAAATGGGTTTGGACTTGGGCGAAATGGTCGGAATGGTGGGTGCAAGTTTATGCACGGGATTGATCTGGTTAAGATTAAGGCCCATGGTTTGTAGGAATGACACCCAAGTCAATTGAGGACCGGTCTTTGAGCCGCTTATTGCTATGCCATATAATACTACCACATGTCCTGTATGGGCAGGATTTGGCTAATTAATTTGTGATGTTCTAGTGTATTTATGTCATGTGATTATGTGGGTGTCGGTTAGACGTTTTATTCCCACTTGGCGCAAGAGGGGGCTTTCGGAGGACAGTTAGTCCAAAGGGGCGAAACCTTAGCGAGCATGAGTACTCTAGGATAGAACATTGTAAAGGCCTCATGGTAATTGCTCAGTCACACACGCCTACGGAAGCGTGAATTGGCCGACATAACGAGCATGTCACCTCGTGTGGGTAAAGTTGTACCAACTCTGCAGAGTAGAAACTATTCGAATAGCCGCGTCTGCGGTTATGGACATGCTAGCAGAGCCACTTAAAGTTAGAATTATTTTTGGTTTTTAAATGCTTTATTAAATGCTGAGGATGGTTAATCCTTATGAAAAGTTGGGCGGGAAGCCAAGTGTTAGGAGGGGATCCTTCACTAAATCATTGGAGGTTATCCACATTGTAATATTGTCATTTTAAAATATGATTTTAGTCTTAGTATAAAACTGACTTAGAAATTATTATGATTATTTACACTAAAAATGCTGTTTATGCAAAACAACCCCTACCATACTCACTTGTTACCTTATGCATGCATTGTAATTCAATATTGGGTGTAACTTGCGAGCACGGAAGTTGTGCTCATCCTTGCTGAATAAATCTTATTCAGGAGAAGATTTCTTCCCCGACGAGTAGGCCTTGACCCAGACGATTGCCTGTGGCGCATCGTGTGGCTTACCTCTATTATATGTTTTCGCTGTGTTTATCATTTGTTATTTGATATTGTTGTTCAGACTCATTTGTATTAAACAATTATTTACTTAATGTCATTTACGATTTCGTGATATGAATGTGATATCCATTTTGTGAGACTGCTGTACACTGGAAATCTGGACCGGTGTTTGAACACGAGAATTTGGGATCCTTCGCTCCGGGTTCGACAACATCGAGATGGCGTCGCGTCCACGCATAATCTGAACATGACGATGTCCAACCACGATAGGCGACATCAAGGTAATGTACATCTATGGAATGCGACAAAGATAGACCTATAGGACACCTTACCTAATTGCGTATCGTTTTGTAGGAGCCGACGGCCTGCAAGCTCCAAGTGAGGTTAGTTGGGTCCATTTCTATTGAGGCCGGGCAGGGGATGGTGCATCCAAACCAGGAAGGAGCGGTGCAAAGCGGTGTCCGTGTGCGCGAGGGTTACGCTTAGGGTGGTGGTGGACATGGTACATGAACATTTCATGGCCGTCCCGCTGGAGATTCGTCTGAACGAAGAGATCACAACACTAGGGGATGTCGTGCACAGTTTTTGTAACAGCCCAAATTTCAATTTCCAGTTGAAAATAAAGTTTAATTATTTTATTGGATTTTTGTGGAATTTTTAAAGCTTTTCCTTAACCAAATGAAAGCTAAAACAAAATGATGTGCAAAATATATTACCAGATAATAGCTGGAAATTTTTTTCTTAACTCCTAAATGCTCCAGAGAATTTATGTGAATTTTCTCATAATTTTTGGATTTAGTTTGCTATATTTTAAAGCCTCATTGAATTATCAGCAATTAATAAAATCAGAAATCAAAAGAAAATCCTCAAATAGTATTTGGGCCGAAACCTCTCTCGGTCCACCCATCATGTATGGCATGACCGCTCAGCCAGCCGCCGCGCGCTTCCTCTCTCTCCGGCATGCCAGGACCCACCCGTCAGTTCTTCTCTCTCTCACGCCGCACCAACGCATCCCAGCCGTTGGATTAAAATCCAACGGCTAGATTTCAATAGATCATTCGGGCGACCCGAACGTCACACTTGATCGAAACCGTTAGATCTAAATCCAACGACCCACGTACAGCAGTCACTTAACGATTCACCGCACACCGCGCGATCTATCGCGACCGCTGAATCGAGATCAAACGGCCACACCAACCCCAACTTACCGATTCGTATGTTCTATCTCTACCGTCCGATCAAAATCGGACGGCCCAGCGTCATCGTCTTCCTCACCTTCTTCCCCGCGTCGCCGCACCAGTAACTGCCGCCATTAAAGCCCACGATTGAGCTCTAGTTCCGCCCGTTTCTCTTCCCCACTCCCTTCGCCATCGTGCGCATTGAAGACCACTCATCACGCCGCCCACTTCCAGCCGTTTTCCCCTTCTCTCATGCCCACGATCGCCAGAACACCATCATTACCGCCGCCACATGACCTTCGCGTCGCCGCCGTTTCAACCACGCCCGCATCCTATAAATAGGGGCTACGGGAGCGGCACCTTCACCGCATCTCAACGCCGCCACTCACAAAACTCCTCCGTCACCGTAGCGCCCCTCGAAGTTTCTTCGCGGCGACCTCGGAGCTTCTTCTCCGACTCGGACGCCACCGGAGCTCCATCATCCTCGCCGTTGGTCCCATCGAGATCGCCGCACTCGCGCGGCTGCCGCCGCCATCCACTCCGCCGGCGATCCGGGAACGTCTACTTCGCCGACAACCGTTCGCCGCCGCCAAATTCCGCCGCCGACGACCTTTCCGCCCCGCTCCGCTGCTTGGTAGCCCCGAGTTCGCATCGTTTCCTCTACATTATGCACGCACTCACTCGACTTCCGCGGCGCCAGAGAACGCCGGCGAGCCGCGCCGCTCCATCGCCGCCACCGGACCACGTGGCATAACCACGTGAGCGCGTCAGTCGCCACCTCGATGCCAACGCCGCGTGGTCGCTTCACGTGGTGGCCACCTCACCACGCCCACCCCCTAGCCGAAGTTCAGTGGACTTGGTTCATGTGAACCGGTCACCGATCGATGGGGTCCACATGTCGAAAAAATTAATTCATTTCTTTTAATTCCCGAAATTCATCGGCGTCAAGATTATGCAATAAATAGAATTTTCTTTAGAAAATAATTCAGAGAATTCAATTAAATTCAGCATTTTGTATTAAACTTAAAATTCATATCTTTTGCATTTGAACTCCAAATTGAGTGGTTCAAATTGCAAAATTTGTCTAAAATCATAATCTAGCTAACTAAAGCAAAATATTTCAATTTAGAGTTAGTTTGGTCTGAGTTTTTGAATTTATTTGAATTTGAGTTGAATTTGTCATATTTTCACGTATAGACTTCGACGACTCCGGAGAGTTAGATCCTTCCGACGATTTAGAGTTCCAAGACTTCAACGAAGGCAAGTTACACTATTGATCATATTGTTCCTATTGTTTTAAAGTATTTATTTACTATTTACAACTTACTATTGCATGCATATGTTTATAAAAATATCTGAATATCCTGATTTCGTATATAGTTGTTCCAAACTCCTTGGTATGGCCAATTTGACTATCAAACCTGAATACCTTGACACCTTAGATAAAATTTGTCAAATGCTTAGCCTTGCTTAGATAATATTTACAAATTTGAGAGAATTTAGTCAAATCTTTACAATTTAATTTAAAATGTGTTTCTGTGGTAATGATTTAACACGAAAGGTTTATAAAGGGGTTTTTACTCTAAATAAAATGAAATGGGTTTGGACTTGGCGAGATGGATGGATGGTGGAGTGCGAGTTCATGCAGGTCTAATCTGTTAGGATTACGACCTAGGGTTTTAAATTGGAAGTCGCTCCGAGTCGCTTAACTACATGTGTCTTTGAGCGTATTTTGCTACGCCTTACCGTATCACCACATGTCCTGTATGGGCAGGATTTGGCTAAATAATCAGTAGTGTCTTAGTGTTATTTGTGCTATGTTGTATGTGTGGCGTTGGTCGACATTAGTCCCACTTTCGCGCAAGAGGGGCTTCCTGAGGATGGATAGTCCAAAGGTAGCGAAGCCTTAGCGGGCATGAATACAGAGGACACCGCTTGTAACACCTCATGATAATTGCTTAGTCACACGCCTGAAGCGTGCTTTGGCCGACATTAAAAGCATTTTATCTCGTGTGGGTAAAGTCATAACCTCTCGCAGAGTGTAAAACTATTCGAATAGCGCCTCATGGTCATGGACATGCTAAAGCCACTCTAAGTTAGAATTGTTTTTGGTTTATAAAATGTGTTCAATGTGATGTTTTAGGATGGATAGTCCTATGGTAAAAATTGGGTGGTTAGCCAAGTGTTAGGAGGATATCCTTCGATATTCAACTAATGGAGGTCATTCAATATTCGTTGTCAGTTTTGTCACTGTCTTTATTTGAATTATTAAAATTGGTCTTACAAAAGTATTAGCAATATAATCTGAAAATACTGTTTATGCAAAACAACCCTGCCATTACCTTTGTTTACCTTATGCATGCATTAAACTTTCTATATTGGGTGTGACTTGCGAGCACGGTAGTAGTGCTCACTCTTGCTGAATAAATCTTATTCAGGAGAAGACGTTTTCCCCGACGGTGAGGATCTTGACGAATAGGTCAAGGTCCCAGACGATTGCCTATGGCAAGTCGTGTGCCCTACTACTACTACTTTTCCGCTGTGTTATTTCTTTTCTTTTGGCCGCAGGCCCTTTTGTAATAAACTTTGAATTATTATCAATTAACTCGTGATATGATTGTGCTATCACTTTTGTTTAACTGTACACTAGAAATCTGGACTAGTGTATGAACACGAGAATTTGGGATCCTTCGTTCCGGGTTCGACAAAAGTGGTATCGTGAGCCATATCGATCGTAGGTCGTGGCCCCACAAATGTCCTAAGGACTTATTTGCAAAAAAATTAAAAACTATTCGAGTTTATCCAGAGTCATCTCTCAACCCTTCTCTTTAAAAACAGTTACTAACTTGTCTATTCCTCAAAATTGTAGATGGTCAAGTACCGACGCTATCTCTCACTAATCATTGCTTGACACGGGTGAACTTCTGCGAAGTGATGCAAGCACTTGGATTACAAGAAGAGGCCAACGTTTCAGGGCTACCGGTACAAGGTGGGAGAACGACGTCTCTGGAGGGTGGAGGTACTGATCTACTCCGACTTGTCGCCAAACACCGTCTTCCACACCTTCCACGCCCGATCCGACGCGACGGCACGATGGCATTCAGATGATGTAGCGAGCAAGCGGTCGTCGGCTCCGCCATACTTACGACCGCCACCTCAACGCACCGGTTTCACTATTTCCGATGCATCTTCCAACCTGATTTGATGGTGTCTTCCGCACCACCGAAGAGGAAGATTCTCCGAGTTGACGCACCTGTGGACGACAAGGCACTAGACTACGCCTATGGAAACACCTTGGACGACTTGCGTACCACCTGGGATAGTCTAGAGTATACCGAAGGCGAGATCGAAGGCATCAAGAGGAATTGGCTATTTACAAATCAGGCCAAGCGCATCAAGCAATTCTCGAATACACCCTATCCACCCCATAGATGTTTATTTATTTTTACATCCGTATTTTTAGCTACGCATTATGAGCTATCAACTACTCATGTGATAGCCATAATATATTAATAAAATAAATGAATAAAGAAACCATTTTGAAAAGTTGATTCTTTGTTTGTGTGCTTGTTCGTTCTTGGCTATCATAGATTTATTCACCATAGAATTCCTTGCTACCTCTTCTAAATCATTGGAGGATTCGCGGATGGTGACCACCAGTTAAACGGCAATGCCAAGCAGCAGCTGCCAGCGGACAAGGAAACGATCAAAGTGATCACCGTGATAACCACGTTTTGCGTACCGCCACCACCGGCGAAGGACCCGATCGCACCGGATGATGGCGAATCGGACTCATTTGATCGACCTTCTTGCCCAATCACCGCAGAATGTTCGAACACTTAGGCGCGCAAAGATCTAGCAGCTCCCGCCCACCTCCGCATAACCAAAGGTCGACTATGTTTGAGTTTATGAGGATGCGTCCGCCGACATTCTCAAATAGTATCGAACCAATGGACGCCGACGATCGCTTCGCTATTGGAAAGAAATCGACATTAGTCGTTGTTCGACCGCGAGAGGGTCATGTTTGCCTCTCACCAACCGAATGGCCCCGCATCGAATGGTGGGACAACCATCGTGATCGCGCACAATGATGCTCGCCCATCACATGGGCCGACTTCGTGCGAGCTTTTGTCATGCACATATCCGGCGCAGGATGATGACGCTCAAGAAGAAGGAGTTCCACGCGCCCGACAAGGAAACCGCACGGTGAATGAGTACCTTCACCGCTTTAACTAACTTGCCCGCTACGCGCCTACCGACGTGGCGGAGATGAGGACAGCATGGGAAAGGTTCCTGGAAGGCTTAAACGATGATATCTCTGGCTCGGCTTATCTCTCAAAATTTCACCGACTTCCAATAGCTGGTGGATAAAACAATCAGCAGAGGCCAAACACGCAGAATGGAGAACTGCAAGCGAGGATGGCCGCCGCAGGTTTAACGCAGAGGTCCGCCCAAACCTCGCATCACCACACCGCACCAGGCAAAGAACGAGGAAGTTTCAATCTTCCACGCCTCGCACTCCAAAGACCGCCCAAGGCTTCCATCCTCCAACTCCGTGGCACTTCATCAGAGGCGCTTCAGCAGAAGCACTCTACCTCCTCGCCTTCGAGTCACATGCTTCCACCGAGGCGACGGGCATTATGCCAATAAATGCCCGGAAGAAGCGCAAGGTTTGGCACCAACAAGGCCAACCTCAGAGTTCAAGCTACCGGCGGCACCACTGCACAAAGAAAGCAGCTTCACCAAGGGCGGGTGAACCATGTCACCGCCGAGGAAGCTCAGCAAACACTGCATGTTGTTCTCGATGCGTTCCTCGTTAATTCGTAGCACAAAGATCCGCCCTATTTGATTCTGGAGCTTCACACTCTTTTGTGTCATATAAGTTTGTGGGAAAATATGGGTTACCTATATCCTCTTTAGCTACTCCCATGATAATTCATTCCCCGGGCTCGGAAATGAGAACCAATTCTCTATGCCCTAATCTCACTCTCGAGATATCCGGAGTAACTTTTCTAGCAGATCTGATAGTTTTACACTCCCAAGGTTTGGATGTAATACTTGGAATGGACTGGCTAGCCAAAAATCAAGGTCAAATAGACTGTGCCAATAGATCCATCACCCTCACTAATGAACAAGGTGTGTCTGTTGAATTCAAACCTGAGACTCGAACCGGAGGAAGTTCCATACTTACCAGATTGAAGGAAGTGAAACTTGAAGATATACCCGTGGCACGTGAGTATCCCGACGTCTTTCCAGATGATCTACCCGGCATGCCACCGGATAGGGACATCATGTTCCTAATTGATCTAGTCCGGGACGACCCCGATCTCGGTTACCCTATAGAATGCCAGCCAACGAGTTAGCAGAATTGAAGAAACAGATTGAAGAACTACGAGAAAAAGCGTACATTCGACCCAGTTCCTCACCATGGGGAGCCCCAGTACTATTTGTCAAGAAGAAAGACAATAGCATGAGAATGTGCGCCGACATGATCACTCAACGAAGTAACAATCAAGAACAAATACCCATTGCCCGTAATTGATGATTTGTTTGATCAATTAAAGGGAGCAAGTATTTTTCAAAGATCGATCCGAGATCCGGTTATCACCAATTAAAGATCGGACGGAAGATATTCAAAACCGCTTCACCACTGATGATATGGACTATATGAGTTCACAGAATGTCATTTGATTGACCAACGCCGCTTATTTCATGAATATGATGAACAAGGTGTTCATGGAATTCTCGATAAATTCGTAGTTGTCTTTATTGACGATATTCTCATCTACTCAAGAACGAAAAAGAACATGAAGAGCATCTCCTGATGATCCTAGACAAGCTCGTGGAGCACCAACTCTATGCCAAATTCAGCAAGAGTGAATTCGCTAAGACAAGTTGCATTCCTGGACATATTGTATCCGCAGAGGAATTGCGAGACCCCGCCAAGGTTGAAGCGGCAATGGACCGAAACAATTTCAAATCACCACCGAGGTGAGAAGTTTTCTGACCGTGGCAAGCTATTATCGTCGGTTTATCGAGGGTTTTTCTAAACTAGCCAAACCCATGACTCAACTTCAAGAAAGAAAAGAAGTTTGAATGGTCAAGCCTGTGGAAGAAAGTTTCCAAGAACCGAAAAAGAGGCTAGTCTCAAGACGGTGTTAATTTTACCGACATCCGCAAGGATTTTGAGATCTTTGTGGCGATTCCGTCAAGGCCTCGGATGTGTACTAATGCAGAAGGCAAAGTTGTAGCTTATGCATCCCGGCAGTTGAGGCCACATGAAGGGAATTACCGACTCATGATTTGGAGTTAGCGCATTGTGCATGCTTTGAAAATCGGCGGCATTATCTCATTGGTAATCACGTGAGATTTTCACGACCATAAAAGTCCAAGTACATATTCACGCAGCCAGAGCTCAATCTCCGACAAAGAAGATGGTTGGAACTAATAAAGGATTATGATCTAGGAATTCATTATCATCCGGCAAGGCCAATGTGGTAGCAGATGCCTTGAGAGTAAAAGCATATTGCAACACCATCATGGTGCAACAAAATCACCAGAGTCGTATGAAGAGTCAAGCACTGAACTGAGATTGTCAACCAAGGCTACGTGTAAACGCTTTAGAAGTTCAACCAACTCTTCAGATCGATTAGAATAAAACAGTTGGAAGATGAAGATATCCAAGAAATCAAGAAAAATATGAGAAGAGGCAAAGGCCCGTGTTTCTCTCAAGATGAGCAAGGGACGGTGTGGTTCGAGACCTGATCTGTGTGCCTAACCGCCAGGAGATAAAAGACTCAATTCGAAAGAAACTCATGAGTCGCCATACTCCATTCATCCCGCAGCACCAAAATGTACCAGGATCTAAAAGAAAGATATTGTGGGTCGACATGAAGCGTGAAATTGCTGATTTCGCCGCCGTTGTGACGCTTGTCAAAGAGTCAAAGCACAACACCAAAGACCCACCGTCTGTTGCAACCATTACCAATTCCGAGTGGAAGTGGGAAGAAGTCGGATGGATTTCATCACCGACTCCCAGACCCAATCGATATGACTCCATCCGGTGGTAATTGACCGTTAACTAAAGTCGCCACTTTATTCTGTCAAGACCACCTACCGTAAGCGATAAACCAGCGTAATTGTACATGGCCGTGATCGTCGCCGCACTGAGTACCCAAAAGATTGTGTCGCATCGAGGTTCCCAATTTACCTCTCGGTTTTGGAAAAGTTCGCATGAAGCCTTGGGGACCGACTCAATCTTAGCACGGCGTATCATCCGCAGCACCGATAGTCAAACGTAACGCACTAATCAAGTTCTTGAAGATATGCTTCGAGCATGTGCCTTAGAGTTCGGAAAAGGTTGGGACAAGGATCTGCCGTATGCAGAGTTCTCATACAATAATAGTTACCAAGCTAGTTTGCAGATGGCTCCATTTGAAGCTCTGTACGGTAGGAAATGCCGAACCCCGCTTCTTTGGGATGAGGTAGGAGAGCGTCAGCTCCTTGGACCTGAGTTGATCAAAGAAGCTGAGAGTAAAGTGAAAACTATTCAGGAGCGTCTGAAAGCAGCCCAATCCCGACAAAAGAGTTATGCCGATAACCGCCGTAGGGAATTAAGCTTTGAGGTAGGAGATGTTGTTTATCTGAGAGTAACCCCACTCAGAGGTGTGGAGAGATTCCGGACAAAAGGTAAACTCGCACCCAGGTATATTGGGCCATACAAGATCTTGGCAAAACGTGGAGAAGTAGCTTATCAGCTAGAACTGCCAGAAGCCCTGTCAGCAGTACATAACGTCTTCCACGTGTCGCAATTAAAGAAATGCCTACGAGAACCGGAAGATCATACCTTCCTGGAAAGCTTTGACCTTCAAGAAGATCTCACCTACGTGGAGCGACCGATTAAAATTCTAGATGTCGCGAGCGTGTTACCGTAGCGAATAATCGATCGCATAAGGTGCAAGTGAGTCACCATCCAGAAAGCGAAGCCACATGGGAGAATGAAGAAGAACTCAAGACTAACTACCCTGATCTTTTTGCTAACCAAGTCTGAATCTCGGGGTCGAGATTCCCTTTAAGGGGGGTAGGTTTGTAACAGCCCAAATTTCAATTTCCAGTTGAAAATAAAGTTTAATTATTTTATTGGATTTTTGTGGAATTTTAAAGCTTTTCCTTAACCAAATGAAAGCTAAAACAAAATGATGTGCAAAATCTATTACCAGATAATAGCTCGAAATATTTTTCTTAACTCCTAAAAGCTCCAGAGAATTTCTGTGAATTTTCTCATAATTTTTGGATTTAGTTTGCTATATTTTAAAGCCTCATTGAATTATCAAGAATTAATAAAATCAGAAATCAAAAGAAAATCCTCAAATAGTATTTGGGCGAAACCTCTCGGTCCATTCATCCCTCAACACAACGCACTCGCCACCCCGCCGCGCGCCGCTTCCTCTCTCACCGATTGCAGGACCCACCCGTCGCTTTCTTCTCTCACGCCGCACCAACGCATCTCTCACCGTTGGATTAAAATCCAACGGCTAGATTTCAATAGATCATTCGCGACCAACGCCACACTTGATCGAGCATGTTAGATCTAAATCCAACGGCCCATGTACATCAGTCACTTAACGATTCACCGCGACACCGCCGCGATCTATCGCGACCGTTGGATCGGATCAAACGCCACACCAACCCCAACTTACCGACCAGTATGTTCTATCTCTACCGTCCGATCAAAATCGGACGCCCCCGCCATCGTCTTCCTCACCTTCTTCCCCGCCGCCGCCGCACGAATCGCCGCCATTAAAGCCTCACGATCGAGCCCGGCTCCGCCCGTTTCTCTTCCCGCTCCTTCGCCATCGTGCGCATTGAAGACCACTCATCACGCCGCCACTTCCGCCGTTTTCCTTCTCTCATGCCACGATCGCGAGAACACCATCATTACCGCCGCCGCATGACCTTGCTCGCCGCCAAGCCAACTACGCCCGCATCCTATAAATAGGGGCTACGGAGCGCCCCATCACCTCATCTCAACGCTCCACTCACAAAACTCCTCCGTCACCGTAGCGCCCCAATTCTCGAAGTTTCTTCGCGGCGACCTAAGCTTCTTCTCCGACTCAGACGCCACCGGAGCTCCATCATCCCTCGCCGTTGGTACCATCAGCATCGCCGCACCCGTGCGAAGCTGCTGCCGCCATCCACTCCGCCGAAGGATCCCGGGAACGTCTACTTCGTCGACGACCGAAGTTCGCCGCCGCCAAATTCCGTCGCCGACGACCTTTCCGCCCCGCTCCGCCGCTGTTTTGGTAGCCCCTGAGTTCGCATCGCTTTCTACATTATGCACGCACTCACTCGACTCGCCGCGGCGTAGAACGCCGGCGAGCCAGCGCCGCGCTTATCGCCGCTCATCGGACCTACGTGGCATAACCACGTAGGCGCCGTGCCGCCACTCGATGCCAACGCTGCGTGGCTGCCCACATGGTGGCCACCTCCACCACGCCCACTCTGAGCCGAAGTCCGTGGACTTGCTTCATGTGAACCGGTCACCGATCGCTGGGGTCCACATGTCGAAAAATTAATTCATTTCTTTTAATTCCTGAAATTCATCACGTCGGCAGATTATGCAATAAATAGAATTTTCTCGGAAAAATAATTCGTAGAATTCAATTAAATTCCGATTTTGTATTAAACTTCTAAAATTCATATCTTTTGCATTTGAACTCCAATTGAGTGGTTCAAATTGCAAAATTTGTCTAAAATCATAATCTAGCTAACTAAAGCAAAATATTTCAATTTGGAGTTAGTTTGGTATGAGTTTTTGAATTTATTTGAATTTGAGTTGAATTTGTCGTATTTTCACGTATAGACTTCGACGACTCCGGAGAGTTAGATCCTTCCGACGATTTAGAGTTCCAAGACTTCAACGAAGGCAAGTTACACTATTGATCATATTGTTCCTATTGTTTTAAAGTATTTATTTACTATTTACAATTTACTATTGCATGCATATGTTTATAAAAATATCTAAATATCCTGATTTCGTATATAGTTGTTCCAAACTCCTTGGTATGGCCAATTTGACTATCAAACCTGAATACCTTGACACCTTAGATAAAATTTGTCAAATGCTTAGCCTTGCTTAGATAATATTTACAAATTTGAGAGAATTTAGTCAAATCTTACAATTTAATTTAAAATGTGTTTACGTGGTAATGATTTAACATGAAAGGTTTATAAAGGGGTTTTTACTCTAAATAAAATGAAATGGGTTTGGACTTGGGCTAGATGGATGGATGGTGGGTGCAGGTTCATGCATGGGTCTAATCTGGTTAGGATTACGACCCAGGGTTTTAAATTGGAAGTCGCCTCGAGTCGCGCAGGACCGGTCTTGAGCGTATTTTGCTACGCCTCACCGTACCACCACATGTCCTGTATGGGTAGGATTTGGCCAAATAACTGCAGTGTCTTAGTGTTATTTGTGCTATGTTGTATGTGTGGGCGTTGGTCGACATTAGTCCCACCTAGCGCAAGAGGGGCTTCCTGAGGATGGATAGTCCAAAGGTAGCGAACCTAGCGGGCATGAATACAGAGAGGACACTACTTTGTAACGGCCTCATGATAATTGCTTAGTCACATGCCTTTGGAGCGTGCTTTGGCCGACATTAAAGCATTTTATCTCGTGTGGGTAAAGCTGCATAACCTCTGCAGAGTGTAAAACTATTCGAATAGCTGCGTCATGCATCATGGACATGCTAGCAAAGCCACTCTAAGTTAGAATTGTTTTTGGTTTATAAAATGTGTTCAACTGATGTTTTAGGATGGATAGTCCTATGGTAAAAATTGGGTGGTTAGCCAAGTGTTAGGAGGATATCCTTCAATATTCAACTAATGGAGGTCATCCAATATTCGTTGTCGGGCTTTGTCATTGTCTTTATTTGAATTATTAAAATTGGTCTTACAAAAGTATTAGCAATATAATCTGAAAATGCGCTTATGCAAAACAACCTCGCCATTACCTTTGTTTACCTTATGCATGCATTAAACTTTCTATATTGGGTGTGACTTGCGAGCACGGTAGTAGTGCTCACTCTTGTCGAATAAATCTTATTCGAGAAGACGCTTTCCCGACGGTGAGGATCTTGGCGAATAGGTGCGTCCCCGCATCGATTGCCGTGGCAAGTCGTGTGGCCTACTACTACTACTCTTCCATTGTGTTATTTCTTTTCTTTTGGCCGCAGCCTTTTGTAATAAACTTTGAATTATTATCAATTAACTCGTGATATGATTGTGCTATCACTTTTGTTTAACCGTACACTAGAAATCTCGACTAGTGTATGAACACGAGAATTTGGGATCCTTCGCTCCGGGTTCGACAGCTTTATCCAATGGCCCAAGAAGGACATCGTCCCCGACCCAACAAAGGTCGCGATCTCAACACGACCATTCCTCTCCAACGGACCTCCATGACTCCACCTCATATTTTGCCTCGTAGGCCACCTTTCGGTTCCCTTGGAGAAGACGCCAAGGAACAAGAAAAGTGTGCCGCCAGATCGGTCCCGAGTCGCCTCGCAGGAAGACGCCGCCAATGCTTAAGACCAAATCGAAATCGACGAACGCATAAGGCGCTCAAGTCCGATAAGTCGAATATCCGGAAGTACATCATCGAAAAACCTTTGTGCTCCAACGCAGATTAGGCGTGGCCGGATATGCTTGTCGATTTGCATGCCCGTATTTGGATAAGACCCAAAAGGAGGGGTGCGATCATCGAATCACCGCCGATATGAGCGTAAGCATTTCTTCAACGGGACGAACCACGCCGTGGGCTTCAACGACCTATATGACCTATTCAACCTCGCTTGCCTTGACGCCGCTTCTACGATGTTGGACACCGTAAGTGCATACAATCAAGTTCTACATTCACGTAATACCGATAAATATCACAACTCATTTCTTATGTATAGATACATGATGAAAATGTCCGAATGGAAAGAACCGGTGGGTTTCTCGACCCACATGTGGTATCATTGCAAACCATCCAAATGTACTCGTCCTTTGTCGAGAAATACATAACGCTGGCATTGCTTCGTCACCGAACATGAAGTACATCGTGGTGCCCTACAACCGAGGGTAAGTGTCACTACTTGCTCTACAAATTTTATTTGTACTTTATACGCAAAGACAAACTCGAAGTTTAATGACTATAGTGACATACATGAGTAGGTACCACTGGATCCTTTTAGTCATCATACCAAAGAGGAACCATGTGATATACCTTGATTCTCTAATCCGCAACAACCAGACTTCAGCATTCTGGGAGGAATACTCAACAGGTATGCTTATTTCCTTCATACATAACTCTATTTTATTCTTCATTAGTTTGAAATGGTCGAGGATAACTTTTTGGAATCATGTAGGTCGTTCATCGACTATGCTGCCAACAAAGGAATATACGATGGAAAGAGCGCCGAACTAACACACAGGACAAAATTTTCGGTACGTGCTACAACACGATAATCCTATATCATACTTCATAATAACGCATCTTGAACTGATATATGTAATTCTATTTTTGTAGTGCCGCCAGCAAAAAAATGATGAGTTATGTGCAATCTACGTTTGCCATCATATGGAGCAAACCATTAGAGCTAGGAAGAAGGATCCCGAGGTTTGTGAATCTCGAAATAATTATTTTCTAATTATGAATTTAAATATATATGCTTAACACTTTACTCTTGCTAGCACAGTGCCTTGTATATAGAATTAGATGGACTATTTGAGAATGAGATCAAGGACATTCGAGGGAAGCTCAGAGCTTTATCATATCGAGATAATTAAGGACACCGAGAATTTCACTCACGCCGACCCAACAGCATCACCCCGCCGACACTTCTCAACCACCGCAAACAATTGACTCAATTGTAATCCAATTTATTTTGTAACAATACTTGAACAAATGTGATCTTTTGTAATTTATTTTGAGTAATGATCAGATTGAGTTTGTCGACAATTGATCTCTGATGTATCTGTTTCTGCATGCTTTGTTTTCAGAGGGCATGGCTAGCAATTCCTGAGGCTAGCAAAAAATCAGTAGAAATGTGGTTAGTGTAATGAACTATCACAGACGGTTCTGTGTAAAAACCGTTTGTGAATTCCAGTATCACAAACGGTTTTGTTATAGAACCGTCTGTGAAGTCAAAGTATCATAGACGGTTCTATAAAACACCGTCTGTGAAGTCAGAGTATCACAGACGGTTCTATCTAAAAACCGTCTGTGATACTCTGACGTCACAGACGGTTTTGTTATAGAACCGCTCGTGGCGCCGAGTATCACAGATGGTTTTTAGATAGAACCGCTCGTGATATCGGCATTCACGCAGACGGTTTTACACGTAACTGCTCGTGATACTCGACTTCACGAGCGGTTTTTACACGTAATCGCTCGTGATACCGTATTCAGCATTTGGTTTTACGAGCAACCGTCGCGATATTCATATCACGCACGGTTATGAGACCGCTTGTGATAACCACCGTTATCGAGACCAACTTATCTAGACGGTTCAAAAACGTCTCGTGATGACGATTCGAACCGTCCGTGATGGTCGTTTAATAGTAGTGACCGCTTTTAGTAAGGTTCATCTACTAATATAAGCGAATGAGGGCTAGAGAGATATATGAGTATTTAACAACATTGATAAGACAAAGCAGATCTTCATTGATAAAAGGTAAGTTTCATTTTACATAGTCTAATATTACATCCATTTACTTGTTGGGACCACCGTGACGGTCACGTGCGTGATGGAGATCCGACTTCCATTTCTTCAAGAACTTCTCCGAGAGGTCTTACTTCCTCGAGAAGTTTTGTTGCTTCATTTTGAGAGCAACAAGTCCTCTTCCACGACTTTAAGATTAACAGATGGGTCGGAAGCCTTCGCTTAGCTAAAGCGACACTAACTCCATTCACGATAGCTTCCTTCATTGTCTTAACAAGGTTCTCTCGAAGAGTGTTATTACCTCCTTGAGATCTTCAAGTTGATGGTCGAGAAAATTGATTCTCTCCAAGGATCTCTTAGAATGGGCGATGCGTTCTCGACCCGTGTCGAAGAGCATCTTGTTTAGAGCCTTGGCTTTGTCTTCAAGACTCGATCGAGTCCAACCCTTGGCCACGCTCAAACTTGAGGGTTTCTCCGCTCATTCAAGTGCTTCTGTTTTTTCTGCACAAGTGGATAAAAAGAAGTTAACATACTCTTTACAATTGGAGTTATGGAATACTGGTTAAGTCTACGACCAGTTACCTTTGATTTTCCTCTCACAAGAGTCGAAAGCCTCCTTTTGCCTGCTCATCGCATGCTCGATCGACCGGTCTTTTCCTTGATTTTCTTCCCTGAGTTTTATAATTATGGCTTCTTTGGCCACAATCTCTTCTTTAATTTTCTATAAATCTATCAAATATGATAGGAAGAGAAGGTTAAGTTATAAGAAGAAACAAGATGATAAAATTTAGGAAGTCAAACTAAAAGAGAAATATTCTTACTTCTCGGATCGGAGTGTTTCTGCCCAAAGATCTTATTCACTGGTTAGTCCTCCACCACAAAGATATTTCTCACCATATGCTACAAAGCAAAATCCCTTTCTTGGTAAGTTTTTTTAAAAAGAAACCTCAAAAGAAAGAGTTGTAAGGATAGTCGAGAACACTTACCCGAATTGCCATGTCATTTATATTCGGAAAAATTGTATTTGGACCAATCTCGACTTGATGGTTCGATATCTTTCCCTGCTTCATCAAGTTCCTTATCCTCGACAAAATCGGGAGAAAAAGGAATTTGTTAACCCGAGAGGCATTTCCAGGAGGAGGTGGAACTGTTGAGGATTTTTGGAGATGACTACCCTGGAGAAGGAGTAGGATTACTAGAGGATCCTGAGCACATGTGAAACCTCGCTGGGGGCTTCTTTACCACCTCATCCTCAGTAGTTTTAGCTTTAGGAGTATCCCGATCGGGAACCTCCACGACCACCTCTTCCCTAGAAATCTTTTCCTGAGGAGTGCTGCTGTCTGACACGATCGAACGCATGTAAGATCTACAAAAAAAGAGAAGGTAAGGAAGATTCAAGGTATGTATATATATGACATCTTCATTTAATATATATACTTGGTCGATTTTCTGAATTTACCCTTGTAACGCATCGAAGCAAAGTCCGCTGCGCTGCCTTCTTCTTCTTCGAACCAATTTCATCGGTTCTAAACCAGTAGGGTTGACTAGATCTTGCACATCCACCGATCGGAAATCGGCGATATCCGTGACCATTTGTCGAGGTCCCCGATCGCCGGATCGGTAGATGTAGATTCGTCGACCTCCAAACAAGAACCTCAAAGAGGTACCGGTAGGTCTTCGCCACCTTTGCCGGAAGGTATGACAACCGCCTAATATATCATCAAAGATAATTAGGTGATGAACATCACTTCTCTAAAATATTATTTATGTTCGGTCTCCTACCTTTGGAAGGTTGACATCTCAGTATAGTCGAAGGGTGGTCGGATCATCAATCGCTCACATCTTTCGCTGACCTTATTGATCCTCAACCCAACCGACTACACATCAAAAAGGATTTATGGTATACCGATCGTAAATAATATGTACAATAACAAAAACGGTTGATGTTCTTACCTTAAGTCTTTCAATCTCTCTTCAATGAAACAACCGCTAAGATCCGTGGGAAACTAGCCTTGTCGCAGTTCTCCAGTAGTAGATCATTTTGATCCGCTTCAAATCTCATCGAAGATAGAGTCAGAAAGGTAAAATAAAAGATTTAAGGATACGAAATAATCAACTAAGATAGGTAAACTGGTCGGAATCATTCATGGCTTACCCTCTTTGGAATCTTCTATCGTATCGTCACGCGACCAATATACCAGAAAGCATCCGGTGTGCTCGCCTTCAAAGGACTAACTCGAGCGTGGAAAATTCCTTCACTACGTGCTAAGATGTTAGACCCTTGACACTAAGAAGCTTGATTGCTTCACCCATCTCTTTATTTTTCCTCTTTTTTTTTTTTGTAGAGGAGCGCCATCTCGATTCTCACCGCCTTCTTACGAGAATAATAAAAGTCGTCTTTCTTCACGATCTTCATATAGAATCAGCTCTTCTTCCACGGCGACCACGAAGATTTTGAGTACATAAATATGTACTCACCTGGCTTTTCCACATGGAGGCACAGTGCACTCTCCAAAGGCCCCAATTGTCTTCCCGGACTTTGTCATCCTCGTAGTAGTACCGAATAGATCTAGATCTGTTGGAATCCCAAGCACGCTTCGCAGAGGTAAATAAAGATCTTTGAGATTAGCGATAGCATTGGGAGCAACATTCACCAATTCAACTCCATAATACTCCAAAACTTTGGGAAGGAAGGAGTGAAATGGTAGCCTAAACCGCATTCAACATATGCAAGAAAAATAGGATTTCTCCATCTTCACCACTCGGAAATGTTCCCCAACCGCAGATCTCCAAGAAATCAGATCCCTGTTGGGAAGCATTCCGATCTTCTCCAAGCTCTCTAGCTTCTTCTCATTCAAGTCGGAAACCGACCAGTTGGTGATTTGGTCCGACATGGTCAGATTTCTTTCTAAAGTGGGGAAAGAAAAGGAGGTGAAGCAATTTTACTCGGGAGATGAAGAAGGAAAGTAGAAGTGAAAAACCCTAAGTCTACAAAGGGTTTTTATAAGCATCAATTTCTAACCGCAATAAGGAGTTACCCAAAAAGTCCAACGGACACAAAACTATTCAATTCCCAAGGCAAAGTTCTCAACTTTAAAGTGAATACAAACCGCTTCAAATGCTCTTGCATTTAAATGAGCGTCAACCCGATACGACTTCATCGGAAGAAAAGTGTTCACACGACCTATTCATTTAAAGTTCTGGGCTAGCCGACGAGGATTAAAACCTCTATATATTATTTTTAATATATAAAAGACCATACGCTTCGTGGTCGTAACCCTTGAGATGCACGACCACCGGGTCGTAGAGATTCCAGAGGTTACATAGTGGGTACCACAGTCGGACGAAGGCCTAAGCCAAGCTCCCGACTAGGAGAAGCGCTCGTAAAAGGTATGAACCGATACTTGGAACTAATTCCGTGTATATTCTCTACCGTATGACGAATGGACCACGGTATATTCCATACCATACGACGTTTCTTATCCGAAGCACTAACGAACAACCTCCATACTGCTATATGTCTCATAGACATATAATCGCCGAACGCTGATCCTTTATCAACCGTCGCTGACTCACCACTGCACGCAACGCTTCACATCGACGCCTTCTCCGAAGTAATCGCCACCTCTTCGAGGGCTATTTAAAGATGGAACCTGGACGGATCAAGGGGAGAGGAAAAAAAGATAGAGCCATCAGACTAAAGCATAAGCGGTAGATTCGTGTGGTAGGTCCGAGATTGTAAAGGAACAAGCGGTGTTCTCGTGAGCATACCCCAGAAAACCACTACCATATTAATAAAAGAGCGACCCCATTATTTTCTTAGATTTCTCACGCCACTTTCTCCTTTTCTTTTCGTAAGATCGACATCTTGATCGCCAACACACAAAGCATAAACATGTAAAAGAGAGGAAAAGGGCCTAATGGGTGCGCTGCGGATGAGGGTGTTTTAATGCTAACGATTGAGCGAGAAGGGGGAGAAGATCGTTGTCATGATGAGGTCGGGCGGAGTGATAATAGCGTGTGCGGGTGCCCGGAGGAAGGATAAAGGTGTGGTCGATGGTCGGGCCCGGCCGGCGGTGGAGAGGAAGACAGAGGAGAAGGCGGGTGGGTGGCCAATGCGAGTGGGGTGGGAAGGGGATAGGGAAGTGAGAGAGGGAGTGGACCGGGCTTAAAAGAGAAAGGGATGGGCTAGAGGAGATAGGTTTCGGCCCAAAGAGGATTTGGAGATTTTAATTTGATTTTTGAATTTTAGAAAACACAAGAAATCAAATAGGCTTTTAGAAAACCGCAAATAAAGTTTATAAATTCTGAAAAAATTCGTAGAAATTTCTTGAATCATTTTGATCTTAATAAAAACATTTCCAACTTAAAGTTGCATTTTATTTTTGCACATAAATTATTTTAAATTTCTGGGAAAAACGAAAAAACTTTTTAAAATCCAAGGAAATTAATTAAGTTTTTCTTTTAAACTTTAAAATCTAGGAAATTCAACAAAAATCTTTTAAATTTTATAAAAGCTAGTAAAGTAACAATTTTAATATTTATAATTAATTTTTTATTTAATTTTAGTAACAGAACTTCGGGATGTTACAAAAGGTAGCTTTCCAGTAGGCTATGAAATATGCGGATGGATATGAGTGGTCAGATATGGGATTAGCCCCTCCTAACATAATAGGAGTAATATCTCTGGGCCCCTCGATTTGGTCGGATAAAGAAAGTGTGCGGCCGTGCTACTGGTGGTCAAGGAGTCGACCACACAAAGTTAGCTGTCACTAGATTGAGAAAGTATTGAACAATCTATGGATGACATATATCCCACTTGGAGTTCAACCAGATATCGTGGGGCAAAAGGAGAATACGCAAGTAGGATGTTCAATCCGACCTGATAAGAATCGGTCGTATGGAATACTGAGGACTAGTCTTGAGCTAGTCGTATAAGATCACTAACTAGTTGGCAAACTGGTCGTAAGTGCTTACAAACTAGTCGTGACTAAATATGAACTAGTCATATGGAGATACGAGTTGGTCATGAGTGACAAGGACCTCGTCGTAGATCATATTGCATAAGGTTCATTCGATATTGTATTTATGTGTATTCAAGAATCATTATGTTTTGCTAGAAACCGAATGCGACTTGTGGTCAAGAAGGAGTTTTGAGTCAACCGATGACGCATGGACCTAAAGGGTCACATATTTAATGGGTTCGAACAAACGAGTTCAGATAGGATCTGATATGAGCTCTTTATAAGGCAATGCATGGGACTGTTGGGACATAAGAGTTGCGCCATCGAAACCCTAGCCGCCATCTCCCCGAAGGCCCTAACGTGAATGTGCTGGTTCTAGCACCGATGTATGGCGTTCCATCCTGGGCGTGTGAATACCGTAGAGGCGCTATTCATTGCTACTATGTTAATGAAGGACGATCCCCGACCTCACGCAAGAAAGCGTGATAGGCTTTCGTAGTAAATGATCGTGTCGAGGACGTTGGACGATCGACTAACAACCACTACATCGATGCACTCGATGTTGGATCGTGGTAATAATCTATGATCTCTTACTTGCATGGCTTCTCGGTTTACGTTGTAGAATTTTTGAATTACGGCCTAGTGTAACCTACCAAGTATCCCTTCAAGATGAACTTAGCAATATGTGGAATGCAACATAAGATGCTAGAAATCAATGTGTGTGTAAGATTATCTTACGAGGACACTCATGCGTGTAGTGCGCGCGGAGGTGGTCGCTCGGTCGATGGATTGAATAATCCAAGCCGGTTTTTGTAGTCGCATCTATGTGCATGGAAACTCCGGTGGCATAGGCACATCCTTCATCGAACAATGTGGGTAGGTTTTAGCCTTCGGTTTGCGCTTCCACAACATCTTCGCATAGCCCGACATCTCCAAGGTTGGCCTAATCTTCTCTCGATCTGTGGAACAAGTTAGAGTGGAGTGTTGGTCGAGGTGGTGTAGTGTTCTCCTCAAGCTCTCTTCTCCATCATTTTATAGCGGATAGGATATAGTTATCATGTGTGCGCTGGTCTGGTTGTCATTTCGCTCTAGAAAGGTGACAGTGTTGTCATTTCGTATTAAAAGTGTTAGGTGTGGTCTTTTCGGTCTAAAAAGTTGTGGACAGTTGTGGTCATTCAGTCTTAAAATATAGTATGGGTGTAGTCATTTTACTCTTAAAAGGTGGCGGGGTGTGGTCAATTCGATCCGAAAAGGTTGCTTGGAGGTGGTCATTTATGTCCAAAAGGTAGCGGTGTGTGGTGTGATAGGGTTTCGTCTTTTCTATCTCAAAGGGGCATGGTATTGTGTGGTCAATTCGATCTAAAAGATGACAGTGTGTGGTTATTTCGATCCAAAAGGTGACAGGATGTGGTCTTTTTTATTTGAAAAGATGATAGGGTATGGTCTTTTTGGTCTAAAAGGTGGCGTGGCAGAGTGTGGTCATTTTCGGTCTGAAAAGGTGATAGGGTGTGGTCAATTCGGTCTAAAAGGGTTGCTTGGAGTGTATACTCATTTCTGTCTGAAAAGATGGCAATGTGTGGCATAACAGAGTGGGGTCTTTTCTGTCTCAAAATGTGGCGTCACAGTGTGTGATCAATTCGATCAAAAATGAACATGGCTACATAGTTTAATTTCATTACGGTATTGTAATGTGATGATACTTGGCCTTATGATGTTAAGGATATATTCTGAATGTTGTAATGCAATTGTCCCTTGTCAAGTTACGTTCATACAGATCAATAGGCAAAAGTTAAATACATCTTGCAATTTATAAACAAGCATACAACATCACGGATACATGATCCTTATGCGGACAAAGAAACTATTTCATACATATTACACATATTACCAATAGGATATACACACACATAAGTTTCTTGAGCCAAAGAATCATGTCCAAACGCTCATCTCGGGTGGAATGTTGACCATTGGACCAGATTGAGCTACATGTGCGAACGTTCAACTTCTCTTTCCACCACAGCACCAACAAAGTCCGCCACGCGAAAGTACTAGCATCCACCAGACACAAATACACAGCGAATAGTCAAAATGGAAGTGATGTAGCAAACCAGAAATAAAAAAAACCAACATTTGCATAAATCAAACTCACCAAGAAATACAGACACTTGTAGAACAAACGCCCTATTCTCTTCGGTGTTGGAGTACATGACATTTGCTTGGACCCCAGTTTAGGCGCTTGGCACGCCTGCCATTCACCAGCACCACGAGCTCTTTGGCTCATTGAACTAGGCAGCGATACATGGTCTTTGGGAGAGTACTAGGACAAGTGCAAGTAGATGAGAAGAGAAGGGCATGCGAGGCGGGCCTTTATAGAGTTGGCCTTGGATTCCATTGGCGCAAACGTATCTGTCATTTTGGAGGGTCTACACATTTGTTTGGTGCGCACGATGTGCGAGTGTCGCGATCTTGACTCCTACACAAGGTCAATCGACGCATCATAACAACAAATGAGATAAAAAAACTAAACGAAAGCAAAATGTTAGTTGTGCAAAAATTAATATTTACATGATATGGGTGATACATCTAGTCGCGCCCCTCTTGGGCATACTCCATCGGTGGACCCTTCCTCGTCCGATGGACCCGCTTCGTGTGCGAGTGCGTCAATGACTTTGGCGGTCGAACTACCCTAGAGCGGTGAGTAACCTCCGGTGTGGTGAACACAAGCAATGTTGGCGGCTTCGGATGGTGGAGGTGCACCATCGAGCTGTGAAGCCCCAGCGAAGACACAGTGCAGGAGCACCCTCGGGCTATGAAGGCACAACATCGTCGGCGGATGCAGCATCTGCGTCGACATCGTATTAGAAGCCGTTTCCCCTCGCCGCAACTAGGTGTCGCTCCTCCCAACCGTGCGGCGCCTCATTAAATAGTAAGATATACATTTAAATGTAATGCAAATGCAAAATGGAAACACGATGAGGAGCATTAACCAACACAGTCGTTGCATCGGAAGGATGTCCCCATCTTTGCGCCGCGTGTATGCATGGAATTGAGGTCTTGTTGCAATGAATTGGTGTTAGTTAAAAATCGTTAGAAATGAATAAGCTCGGGTGACCTATGTTGGTGATATGCCTTAGATGCAATCATAAAGATAATTGTATCACATCTATGTATATGAGTTATAGAATAAATGTTATTATGTTCATTGGATGAATTATTATTTATAAATATTAACAAGTATGTGACTTATTGGTGAAGCTCTTTAACTTATATGATGTTATTCTAAATGTATCTCTAGTCGGATGTCACTTGGTGGAACACTAGTGACTTATCGACCAAAGACATGTATTGATTGATGACCATGTTTCACCGATCATGGATATGGGGATATCGAATCAATAATGTGAACACATATTAGAGAACATGGTGTTGGATTGACCTCTCAGTGAGACACTATTGAGATTGTTATGATTTTATGTGTCATCGAGTTGGTCTCAAGCAATGATGATGTATAATCCTTAGATCCAGAGATCAAGATAGGTTTCTACATATGTAATAGTACACTTAGGGGTTGCCAAACTCTACTCCGTAACTAGGTAGTTATAAAGGTAGCTTTTGGGTATACTATAAAACATGTAGAGGGATGTGACTGGTCAGATATGAGATTTGCCTCTCTTGACATAACAGGAGAGATATCTCTGGGCCCCTCGATGTGGTCGAATAAAGAAAGTGCATGGTCATGTCACTAGTGGTTAAAGAGTCGACCACATGAAATTATCAGTCATTTGATCGAGAAAGTATTAAACAATCCATGAATGACAAAAATATCTCACTTGAGTTCAACCGTATATCGTGAGGTAGAGGAGAATACACAAACAAGTCGCTTAGTCCAACCAGATCTGAACTAGTGCGTATGGAGATACCTGACCGATCATAAACTAGTCGGATATGATCGATAGTTGATCGTAAGGAGTTATGAAGCTAGTGGTAATTAAATATGAACTGGTTATGGAGATACTGGTGCAGTCGTAAGTGGTGATAAGGACCTGGTCATAGCAAATTATATTGCATAAGGTTTGTCTCGATATAATATTTATGTATATTCAAGAATCGTTATGTCTTGCTAGTGATCGGTGTGAATGTGACCTGAGAAGAAAATAACACATACCAAAGCACATAGGGTGGAAACAAAGTACAAAAATGCATTTACGACCGTCATTTAAAAATACTTACCCATCAGACACCACACGGTGCCCATGGGTGAGCCATCGACGCCGTGCCGTAAATGCGACATAGGGCGAGGCGGTACTCCACGAGGTCCGTTGAGGCTATCGATGCGGAAGTGCTCGAGCGACCACACGGGCAGAGAGGAGGGTCCATCTGCAGAGTATGGAGCTATCTTGGACCCTTTGGCAGGGTCGCAGAGGCCTCGGTATGTTGCACACGGCACTACTAAGCCCCAAATACTACTAGATCTCCTCCACCTCGCCCTCCAACACCTGTGTATACCAAATCATGTGCATGTCGATTGTCGCCATGAGACCGCAGAACAAGACCTATTCGAACAACCAAAGCAAGTAGACCTCTAAGTGCCTCCTCACTCCGTAGTCGGGGCATTTGGGGCCATAACCTATGGTCGTAAAATGACAAGGATCTATTAGTAAGTTCTGCGAAAAATGAAGCACGAACAACAAGAGAGGGACTTACGTAGAACTTATAGGGGCATGTTGCCAATCGGACAGTGCAGGATATGTCACCATCTCAAAGCGGCACATAAGCCCGCTTTTATAATTTTATGAGACATACATTTATTTGTATAATTTTATTAAAAATTTCTATCAAAATAGACACGTTAGCGGCATATCTACAACTGAACTACACACACCTAAAAATATTTAATAGACTACAAAACCATGTATCTCAAACTATCTAATACTTTCAATGACTGCACCATAAAAAATATCTACATTGAGTAACAACATATCTAAAACTAAACTACACACACCTAAAAAGATTTACTACAAAGAACTACACTACCTAGCCATACATCTAAAACTATCTAAACCATTCAATTACTATACCATAAATAAATTCTTTACTATCCACATTTCTATAACTAAACTACACATGCCTAAAAAGATGTACTACAAAAAACTATACTATGTAACCATATATCTAAAACTATATAAACCATTTAATTACTACACTATAAATAAATTCTTTACGGCTATCCACATTTTTATAACTAAATTACACACGCCTAAAAAGATGTACTATACCAAACTACACTACATAACCATACATCTAAAACTATTTAATTCATTAAATTACGGACCTACTAGTTTCAGTTGCTACCCTACCAAGGTTTTGAATTTAAATGTAAAGTCCAAAAAAATACTTGCAATTTGGGCGATCGAATCTACTCCCTCTCTTCACTTCTCGACTATGAACGATGTGTCTTTGTCCTCTCCCTCTCCTCCTCTCCTTTTCTTCCTTTTCTTGATAAAAGTGAATAATGACCCAATTTTTTTGCCCTTTATAGCATGTTCTCATTGCACAATTAGAATGACGGCAGAGAACTCGCAGCTCTGTCGCTATTCCAAATGGTGATTTGGATGCCAATCGCTATTTGGAATAGCAACAGATTATTTATTGTCACCGGTCCAAATAGCGATAGAGCCATTTTGCTATTTGGAACGCTGACATATATCCGTTTTATAATTTTATTATATGTGCATTTATTTTGTAATTATAATTAAAGATATATTATTTTAAAAAATTCTCAGTGAGCACGGTGATACAACTCTACTGAGATGCAGTGCATGCAGTGGGACCATGAGTGTATGATGAGGATATCCCTACTACTTATGAGGTTATTCGTGAAGGTGGGCTAAACTTCTCAAACAACAGTGCATTTGTTTCTTAATGAATTTCCTTTTGTTGCCAATGAGAATTGGTTACCTACCAAGCAATACTTGGTGCATTCTGAGTTTGACAAATTTAAAGACTTTGGAACCGAGAGGAGGAGAGGGAGGCGGGGAACAAATTCATGGAGGAGAAACACATGCCGCCAACAAGGGAGAAGAAACCCATGGCCAACGAGAGGAACGTGCTCTCGAGGATAAAACCCTAGCACACGCGGCGGTCAAGAAAGACATATGGTGACATGGCAACAAGGTAATGTACATCTATGGAATGCGACAAAGATAGACCTATAGGACACCTTACCTAAGTGCGTATCGCTTTGTAGGAGCCGACGGCGCAAGCTCCAAGTGAGGTTAGTTGGGTCCATTTCTATTGAGAGGCGCGGGGATGGTGCATCAAACCGTGGAAGAGGCGGTGCGGACTGTCAGTGTGGCGTAGGTTACGCTTAGGTGGTGGTGGACATGGTACATGAACATTTCATGGGAGTCCAGCCGAGATTCGCTCGAAGCGAAGAGATCACAACACTAGGGATATCGTGTGCAGTTTTGTAACAGCCCAAATTTCAATTTCAGTTGAAAATAAAGTTTAATTATTTTATTGGATTTTTGTGGAATTTTAAAGCTTTTCTTAACCAAATGAAAGCTAAAACAAAATGATGTGCAAAATATATATACAGATAATAGCTGAAATTTTTTCTTAACTCCTAAATGCTCCAGAAGAATTTATGTGAATTTTTCTCATAATTTTTGGATTTAGTTTGCTATATTTTAAAGCCTCATTGAATTATCGACCAATTAATAAAATGAGAAATCAAAAGAAAATCCTCAAATAGTATTTGGGCGAAACCTCTCTCGCTCCAGCCATCCCTTGCACATTGCTCGCTCACACCATAGCCACGCGCGCTTCCTCTCTCCGCGGTGCGAGGACCCACCGCGTCGGTTCTCTCTCTCGCCGCACTAACGCATCCCGGCCCGTTGGATTAAAATCAACGGCCAGATTTCAATAGATCATTCGGGCGACGAACGTCACACTTGATCGAAACCGTTAGATCTAAATCCAACGACCCACGTACGCCACTTAACGATTCACCGCACACCGCCGCGATCTATCGGCCATCGCTGGATCGAGATCAAACGCCACACCAACCCCAACTTACCGATTCGTATGTTCATCTCTACCGTCCGATCAAAATCTGACGCCCAGCCGCCATCGTCTTCCTCACCTTCTTCCTCGCGTCGCCGCACCGAAGAATCGCCGCCATTAAAGCCCACGATTGAGCTCTAGTTCCGCCGCTTTCTCTTCCCACCTTCTCATCGATGCGCATTGAAGACCACTCATCACGCCGCGCCCACCTACCGCCCTTCTCTCATGCCCACGATCGCCGAACACCATCATTACCGCCGCCACATGACCTTCGCGTCGCCGCCGCTTCAACCACGCCCGCATCCTATAAATAGGGGCTACGGAGCGCACCTTCACCGCATCTCAACGCCGCCACTCACAAAACTCCTCCGTCACCGTAGCGCCCCACCCGAAGTTTCTTCGGGCGACCGACTAAGCTTCTTCTCCCACTCGGGACGCCACCGGAGCTCCATCATCCTCGCCGTTGGTCCCATCAAGATCGCCGCACCCGCGCGGTCTTCTGCGCCATCCACTCCGTCGAAGGATCCCGAACGCCTACTTCGTCGACAACCGTTCGCGCCGCCAAATTCGTCGCCGACGACCTTCCGCCCGCTCTATGCTGTTTTGGTAGCCCACAGTTCGCGACCGTTTTCCTACATTATGCACGACTACTCGACTCGCCGCGGCGTAGAACGCCGGCAGCCCGCGCCGCTCCATCGCCGCTCACACGGACCTACGTGGCATAACCACGAGGCGCCAGTCGCCACTCGATGCCAACGCTGCGTGGCTGCTCACGTGGTGGCCATTACTCGACCACGCCCACCTCTCTGGCCGGTGCGTGGACTTGGTTCATGTGAACCGGTCACCCATCAAATGGGTCCACATGTCAAAAATTAATTCATTTCTTTAATTCGGAAATTCATCGGCGTCGAAGATTACAGCAATAAATAGAATTTTCTTTTAGAAAAATAATTCAGAGAATTCAATTAAATTCAGATTTTGTATTAAACTTCTAAAATTCATATCTTTTGCATTTGAACTCCAAATTGAGTGGTTCAAATTGCAAAATTTGTCTAAAATCATAATCTAGCTAACTAAAGCAAAATATTTCAATTTAGAGTTAGTTTGGTCTGAGTTTTGAATTTATTTGAATTTGAGTTGAATTTGTCATATTTTCAATGATAGACTTGACGACTCGGAGAGTTAGATCCTTCCGACGATTTAGAGTTCCAAGACTTCAACGAAGGCAAGTTACACTATTGATCATATTGTTCCTATTGTTTTAAAGTATTTATTTACTATTTACAACTTACTATTGCATGCATATGTTTATAAAAATATCTGAATATCCCGATTTAGTATATAGTTGTTCCAAACTCCTTGGTATGGCCAATTTGACTATCAAACCTGAATACCTTGACACCTTAGATAAAATTTGTCAAATGCTTAGCCTTGCTTAGATAATATTTACAAATTTGAGAGAATTTAGTCAAATCTTTACAATTTAATTTAAAATGTGTTTCTGGTAATGATTTAACACGAAAGGTTTATAAAGGGTTTTTATCTAAATAAAATGAAATGGGTTTGGACTTGGCGAGATGGATGGATGGTGGAGTGCAGTTCATGCAGGTCTAATCACAGTTGGGATTACGACCTAGGGTTTAAATTGAAGTCGCCAGAGTCGATTAACTACTGGTCTTTGGCGTATTTTGCTACGCCTTACCGTACCACCACATGTCTGTATGGGCAGGATTTGGCTAAATAATGTGAGTGTCTTAGTGTTATTTGTGCTATGTTGTATGTGTGGGCGTTGGTGGGACATTAGTCCCTTTGGCGCAGAGGGCTTAGGAGGATGGATAGTCCAAAGGTAGCGAAGCCTTAGCGGGCATGAATCTGAGAGGACACCGCTTGTAACAGCCTCATGATAATTGCTTAGTCACACGCCTTGGGCGTGCTTTGGCCGACATTAAAAGCATTTTATCTCGTGTGGGTAAAGTGTACAACCTCTGCAGTGTAAAACTATTCGAATAGCCGCGTCATGGTCATGGACATGCTAGCAAAGCCACTCTAAGTTAGAATTGTTTTTGGTTTATAAAATGTGTTCAACGGATGTTTTAGGATGGATAGTCCTATGGTAAAAATTGGGTGGTTAGCCAAGTGTTAGGAGGATATCCTTGATATTCAACTAATGGAGGTCATTCAATATTCGTTGTCGCTTTGTCACTGTCTTTATTTGAATTATTAAAATTGGTCTTACAAAAGTATTAGCAATATAATCTGAAAATACTGCTTTGCAAAACAACCCCGCCATTACCTTTGTTTACCTTATGCATGCATTAAACTTTCTATATTGGGTGTGACTTGCAGCACGGTAGTAGTGCTCACTCTTGCTGAATAAATCTTATTAGGAGAAGACGTTTTCCCGAGCGGTGAGGATCTTGCGAATAAGTGCGTCCCAGACGATTGCCTATGGCAAGTCGTGTGCCCTACTACTACTACTTTTCATGTGTTATTTCTTTTCTTTTGGCCGCAGCCCTTTGTAATAAACTTTGAATTATTATCAATTAACTCGTGATATGATTGTGCTATCACTTTTGTTTAATTGTGTACACTAGAAATCTGGACTAGTGTATGAACACGAGAGAATTTGGGATCCTTCGTTCCCGGGTTCGACAAAAGTGGTATCGAGCCATATCGATCAGAGTCGTGGCCCCACAAATGTCCTAAGGACTTATTTGCAAAAAATTAAAAACTATTCGAGTTTATCGAGTCATCTCTCAACCCTTCTCTTTAAAAACAAGCATTACTAACTTGTCTATTCCTCAAAATTGTAGATGGTCAAGTACTGGACGCTATCTCTCACGGAATCATTGGGACACGGGTGAACTTCTGCAGGAAGTGATGCAAGACTTGGATTACAAGAAGAGGCCAACGTTTCAGTGGCTACCGGTACAAGGTGGGAGAACGACGTCTCTGGAGGGTGGAGGTACTGATCTACTCCGACTTGTCGCCAAACACCGTCTTCCACACCTTCCACGCCCCGATCCGACGCGCGACGGCCGATGGCATTCGGGATGTAGCGAGAGTAAAAGCGATCGTCGGCTCCGCCATACTTACGACCGCCACCTCAACGGCACGGGTTTCACTATTTCCCGATGCATCTTCCAACCGACTTGCGGATGTCTTCCGCACCACGAAGAGGAAGATTCTCCCGAAGTTGACGCACTGTGGACGACAAAGGCACTAGACTACGCCTATGGAAACACCTTGGACGACTTGCGTACCACTCAGGATAGTCTAGAGTATACCGAGGCGAGACTGAAGGCAGTCGAAGAGGAATTGGCTATTTACAAATCAGGCCAAGGCAGTACCAGCAATTCCCCCGAATACACCCTATCCACCCCATAGATGTTTATTTATTTTTTACATCCGTACTTTAGCTACGCATTATGAGCTATCAACTACTCATGTGATAGCCATAATATATTAATAAAATAAATGAATAAAGAAACCATTTTGAAAAGTTGATTCTTTGTTTGTGTGCTTGTTCGTTCTTGGGCTATCATAGATTTATTCACCATAGAATTCCTTGCTACCTCTTCTAAATCATTGGAGGATTCGCGGATGGTGACCACCGCAGAAGCGGCAATGCAAAGCAGAGCGCCAGCGGACAAGGAAACGATCGGGCGGATCACCGGGATAACCACGTTTTACCGCCACCACCGCCGCGAAGGACCCGATCGCACCGATGATGGCGAATCGGACTCATTGATCGACCTTCTTGCCCAATCACCGCAGAATGTTCGAACACTTAGGCCGCTACGGCAAAGAGCCCGCCCCACCTCCGCATAACCAAGGTCGACTATGTTTGAGTTTATGAGGATGCGTCCGCCGACATTCTCAAATAATCTGAACCAATGGGCGCCGACGATCGGCTTCGCTATTGGAAAGAAAGCTGGACATTAGTCGGTGTTCGGCCGTGAGAGGGTCATGTTTGCCTCTCACCAACCAGATGGCCCCGCATCGAATGGTGGGACAACTCATTTGATCGCACACAATGATGCTCGATCCATCACATGGCCGACTTCGTGCGAGCTTTTAGTCATGCACATATCCCGCAGGATGATGGCGCTCAAGAAGAAGGAGTTCCACGCGCTCCGACAAGGAAACCGTCACGGTGAATGAGTACCTTCACCGCTTTAACCAACTTGCCCGCTACGCCCACCCGACGAGCGAGAGATGAGGCGCATGGTGAAAGGTTCTGGAAGGCTTAAGCGATGATATCTCTCGGCTCCAATTTTATCTCTCAAAATTTCACCGACTTCCAGCAGTTGGTGGATAAAACAATCAGCAGAGGCCAAACACGCAGAATGGAGAACCGCAGCGAGGATGGCGCCCGAGAGGTTTAACGCAGAGGTGCGCCCAAACCTCGCATCACCACACCGCGGCCGCAAAGAGCGTAGGAAGTTTCAATCTTCCACGCCTCGTACTCAAAGACCGCCACGCGCTCCATCCTCCAACTCCGTGGCACTTCATCAGAGGGGTTTCGTGAGAGCACTCTACCTCCTCGGCTTCGAGTCACATGCTTCCTTTGCGCGAGGACGGGCATTATGCAATAAATGCCCGAAGAAGCGGCAAGGTTTGGCACCAACAAGGCCAACCTCGGAGTTCAAGCTACAGCGCACCACTGGACCAAAGGCGCGATTCACCAGGGGCGGGTGAACCATGTCACCGCCGAGGAAGCTCGAGCGACACGGATGTTGTTCTCGATGCGTTCCTCGTTAATTCGGCACAAAGATCCGTCCTATTTGATTCTCGAGCTTCACACTCTTTTGTGTCATATAAGTTTGTGGGAAAATATGGGTTACCTATATCCTATTTAGCTACTCCCATGATAATTCATTCCCCAGGCTCGGAAATGAGAACCAATTCTCTATGCCCTAATCTCACTCTCGAGATATCCGGAGTAACTTTTCTAGCAGAACTGATAGTTTTACACTCCCAAGGTTTGGATGTAATACTTGGAATGGACTGGCTAGCCAAAAATCAAGGTCAAATAGACTGTGCCAATAGATCCATCACCCTCAATAATGAACAAGGTGTGTCTGTTGAATTCAAACCTGAGACTCGAACCGGAGGAAGTTCCATACTTACCAGATTGAAGGAAGTGAAACTTGAAGATATACGTGGCACGTGAGTATCCCGACGTCTTTCGGATGATCTACCCGGCATGCCACGGATAGGGACATCATGTTCCTAATTGATCTAGTCCCCGGGACAGCCCCGATCTCGAAGCGACCCTATAGAATGCCAGCCAACGAGTTAGCAGAATTGAAGAAACAGTTGAAGAACTACGAGAAAAAGCGTACATTCGACCCGGTTCCTCACCATGGGGAGCCCGGTACTATTTGTCAAGAAGAAAGACAATAGCATGAGAATGTGCGTCGATTACATGATCACTCAGCGAAGTAACAATCAAGAACAAATACCCATTGCCCGAATTGATGATTTGTTTGATCAATTAAAGGGAGCAAGTATTTTCTCAAAGATCGATCGAGATCCGGTTATCACCAATTAAAGATCGACCGGAAGATATTCAGCGCCTTCACCACGGATATGGACTATATGAGTTCACGGTAATGTCATTTGGATTGACCAACGCCCGCCTTATTTCATGAATATGATGAACAAGGTGTTCATGGAATTCTGGATAAATTCGTAGTTGTCTTTATTGTGATATTCTCATCTACTCGAAGAACGAAAAAGAACATGAAGAGCATCTCAGGATGATCCTAGACAAGCTCGAGGAGCACCAACTCTATGCCAAATTCAGCAAGAGTGAATTACGGCTAAGACAAGTTGCATTCCTTGGACATATTGTATCCGCGGGAGGAATTGCGAGACCCCGCCAAGGTTGAAGCGATAATGGGTGAAACAGCCCAAATCAGTCACCGAGGTGAGAAGTTTTCTGGGACTGGCAGGCTATTATCGTCGGTTTATCGAGGGTTTCTCTAAACTAGCCAAACCCATGACTCAACTTCTGAAGAAAGAAAAGAAGTTTGAATGGTCAAGCGCCTGTGAAGAAAGTTTCCAAGAACTGAAAAAGAGGCTAGTCTCAGCACCGGTGTTAATTTTACCGGACATCCGCAAGGATTTTGAGATCTTTTGTGACGCATTCCGTCAAGGCCTCGGATGTGTACTAATGCAGGAAGGCAAAGTTGTAGCTTATGCATCCCGACAGTTGAGGCCACACGAAGGGAATTACCCGACTCATGATTTGGAGTTAGCGGCAATTGTGCATGCTTTGAAAATCTGGCGGCATTATCTCATTGGTAACCGCTGTGAGATTTTCACGGACCATAAAAGTCTGAAGTACATATTCACGCAGTCCGAGCTCAATCTCCGACAAAGAAGATGGTTGGAACTAATAAAGGATTATGATCTAGGAATTCATTATCATCCGGGCAAGGCCAATGTGGTAGCAGATGCCTTGAGCAGAAAAGCATATTGCAACACCATCATGGTGCAACAAAATCAGCCAGAGCTGTATGAAGAGCTGAAGCACCTGAATCTGGAGATTGTCAACCAAGGCTGTGTAAACGCTTTAGAAGTTCAACCAACTCTTCAGGATCAGATTAGAATAAAACAGTTGGAAGATGAAGATATCCAAGAAATCAAGAAAAATATGAGAAGAGGCAAAGCCCCAGGTTTCTCTGAAGATGAGCAAGGGACAGTGTGGTTCGGAGACCGCATCTGTGTGCCTAACCAGCAGGAGATAAAAGACTCAATTCTGAAAGAAGCTCATGAGTCGCCATACTCCATTCATCCTGGCAGCACCAAAATGTACCAGGATCTAAAAGAAAGATATTGGTGGGTCAGCATGAAGCGTGAAATTGCTGATTTCGTCGCTCGTTGTGACGTTTGTCAAAGAGTCAAAGCACAACACCAAAGACCATTTTCTCTGTTGCAACCATTACCAATTCCGAGTGGAAGTGGAAGAAGTCGGTATGGATTTCATCACTGGACTCCCCAGACCCAATCGGGATATGACTCCATCCGGTGGTAATTGACCAGGTTAACTAAAGTCGCTCACTTTATTCTGTCAAGACCACCTACCGAGCGATAAACTAGCGAATTGTACATGGCCGGGATCGTGCGCACGCACGAGTACCCAAAAGATTGTGTCGCATCGAGGTTCCCAATTTACCTCTCGGTTTGGAAAAGTCTGCATGAAGCCTTGGGGACCGGACTCAATCTTAGCACGGCGTATCATCCGCAGACCGATAGTCAAACGAACGCACCAATCAAGTTCTTGAAGATATGCTTGAGCATGTGCCTTAGAGTTCGGAAAGGTTGGGACAAGGATCTGCCGTATGCGAGTTCTCATACAATAATAGTTACCAAGCTAGTTTGCAGATGGCTCCATTTGAAGCTCATGCGGTAGGGAAATGCCGAACCCGCTTCTTTGGGATGAGGTAGAGAGCGTCGGCTCCTTGGACTGAGTTGATCAAAGAAGCCGAGAGTAAAGTGAAAACTATTCAGAGCGTCGAAGCGGCCCAATCCCGACAAAAGAGTTATGCCGAGAATCTGTGTGAGGAATTAAGCTTTGAGGTAGGAGATGTTGTTTATCGAGAGTAACCCACTCGAGGTGTGGAGAGATTCCGGACAAAGGTAAACTCGCACCCAGGTATATTGGGCCATACAAGATCTTGGCAAAACGTGGAGAAGTAGCTTATCAGCTAGAACTGCCAGAAGCCCTGTCAGCAGTACATAACGTCTTCCACGTGTCGCAATTAAAGAAATGCCTACGAACCGAAAGATCATACCTTCTGAAAGCTTTGACCTTCAAGAAGATCTCACCACGTGGGCGATCGATTAAAATTCTAGATGTCGCGAACGTGTTACCAGAAGTAGAATAATCAGATCGTACAAGGTGCAGTGGAGTCACCATCCAGAAAGCGAAGCCACATGGGAGAATGAAGAAGAACTCAAGACTAACTACCCTGATCTTTTTGCTAACCAAGTCTGAATCTCGGGGTCGAGATTCCCTTTAAGGGGTAGGTTTGTAATGCCCAAATTTCAATTTCCAGTTGAAAATAAAGTTTAATTATTTTATTGGATTTTTGTGGAATTTTAAAGCTTTTCCTTAACCAAATGAAAGCTAAAACAAAATGATGTGCAAAATCTATTACGGATAATAGCCGAAATATTTTTCTTAACTCCTAAAAGCTCCAGAGAATTTTCGTGAATTTTCTCATAATTTTTGGATTTAGTTTGCTATATTTTAAAGCCTCATTGAATTATCAAGAATTAATAAAATCGAAATCAAAGAAAATCCTCAAATAGTATTTGGGCGAAACCTCTCTCGGTCCAATTTATCCTCATGCGTGCATGACCGCTCGCTCGCTTAGCCGCGCTTCCTCTCTCTCGATTGCGGGACCCACCCGTCGCTTCTTCTCTCTCGCGCATCAGCGCATCTCAGCCGTTGGATTAAAATCCAACGGCTAGATTTCAATAGATCATTCGGGCGACCCGAACGTCACACTTGATCGAGCATGTTAGATCTAAATCCAACGGCCCATGTACATCAGTCACTTAACGATTCACCGCACACCGCCGCGATCTATCGCGACCGTTGGATCAGGATCAAACGGCCACACCAACCCCAACTTACCGATTCGTATGTTCTATCTCTACCGTCCGATCAAAATCGGACGGCCCAGCGTCATCGTCTTCCTCACCTTCTTCCCCGCGTCGCCGCACCAGTAACTGCCGCCATTAAAGCCCACGACTGAGCTCCAGTTCCGCCCGTTTCTCTTCCCCACTCCCTTCGCCATCGTGCGCATTGAAGACCACTCATCACGCCGCCCACTTCCGGCCGTTTTCCCCTTCTCTCATGCCCACGATCGCCAGAACACCATCATTACGCCGACGCATGACCTTCGCGCCGCGCGTTTCAACTACGCCCGCATCCTATAAATAGGGGCTACGGGAGCGCCCCCATCACCTCATCTCAACGCCGCCACTCACAAAACTCCTCCGTCACCGTAGCGCCCCAATTCTGAGTTTCTTCGCCGGCGACCTCGGAAGCTTCTTCTCCGACTCAGACGCCACCGGAGCTCCATCATCCCTCGCCGTTGGTACCATCAGCATCGCCGCACCCGTGCGAAGCTGCTGCCGCCATCCACTCCGCCGAAGGATCCCGGGAACGTCTACTTCGTCGACGACCGAAGTTCGCCGCCGCCAAATTCCATCACCGACGACCTTTCCGCCCCGCTCCGCCGCTGTTTTGGTAGCCCGTGAGTTCGCACTGTTCTCCTCTACATTATGCACGCACTCACTCGACTCGTCGCGGCGTAGAACGCCGGCGAGCCCGCGCCCGCGCCATCGCCGCTCACCGGACCTACGTGGCATAACCACGTAGGCGCCAGGTCAGCGCCACCTCGATGCCAAACGCTGCGTGGCTGCCCACATGGTGGCCACCTCAGCCACGTCCACCCCCCCTCGGAGCCGAAGTCCGTGGACTTGCTTCATGTGAACCGGGTCACTGATCAGTGGGGTCCACATGTCAGAAAAATTAATTCATTTCTTTTAATTCCCGGAAATTCATCGCTGGCGTCAGCATTGCGCAATAAATAGAATTTTCTCGGAAAAATAATTCGAGAATTCAATTAAATTCCGATTTTGTATTAAACTTCTAAAATTCATATCTTTTGCATTTGAACTCCAATTGAGTGGTTCAAATTGCAAAATTTGTCTAAAATCATAATCTAGCTAACTAAAGCAAAATATTTCAATTTGGAGTTAGTTTGGTATGAGTTTTTGAATTTATTTGAATTTGAGTTGAATTTGTCGTATTTTCACGTATAGACTTGACGACTCGGAGAGTTAGATCCTTCCGACGATTTAGAGTTCCAAGACTTCAACGAAGGCAAGTTACACTATTGATCATATTGTTCCTATTGTTTTAAAGTATTTATTTACTATTTACAATTTACTATTGCATGCATATGTTTATAAAAATATCTAAATATCCTGATTTCGTATATAGTTGTTCCAAACTCCTTGGTATGGCCAATTTGACTATCAAACCTGAATACCTTGACACCTTAGATAAAATTTGTCAAATGCTTAGCCTTGCTTAGATAATATTTACAAATTTGAGAGAATTTAGTCAAATCTTTACAATTTAATTTAAAATGTGTTTCTGTGGTAATGATTTAACATGAAAGGTTTATAAAGGGGTTTTTACTCTAAATAAAATGAAATGGGTTTGGACTTGGGCGAGATGGATGGATGGTGGGTGCGAGGTTCATGCATGGGTCTAATCAGTTAGGATTACGACCGTGGTTTTAAATTGGAAGTCGCCCTAGTCGATTAAGGACCAGGTCTTTGAGCGTATTTTGCTACGCCTACCGTACCACCACATGTCCTGTATGGGTAGGATTTGGCTAAATAATCTGCAGTTGTCTTAGTGTTATTTGTGCTATGTTGTATGTGTGGGCGTTGGTCGACATTAGTCCCACCTAGCGCAAGAGGGGGCTTCCGGAGGATGGATAGTCCAAAGGTAGCGAAACCTTAGCGGGCATGAATACAAAGAGGACACTACTTTGTAACGGCCTCATGATAATTGCTTAGTCACATGCCTTCGGAGCGTGCTTTGGCCGACATTAAAAGCATTTTATCTCGTGTGGGTAAAGCCGCATAACCTCTGCAGTGTAAAACTATTCGAATAGCCGCGTCATGGTCATGGACATGCTAGCAAAGCCACTCTAAGTTAGAATTGTTTTTGGTTTATAAAATGTGTTCAATGATGTTTTAGGATGGATAGTCCTATGGTAAAAATTGGGTGGTTAGCCAAGTGTTAGGAGGATATCCTTCAATATTCAACTAATGGAGGTCATCCAATATTCGTTGTCGGGCTTTGTCACTTGTCTTTATTTGAATTATTAAAATTGGTCTTACAAAAGTATTAGCAATATAATCAAAATCTTGTTTATGCAAAACAACCTCGCCATTACCTTTGTTTACCTTATGCATGCATTAAACTTTCTATATTAGGTGTGACTTGCGAGCACGGTAGTAGTGCTCACTCTTGCTGAATAAATCTTATTCAGAGAAGACGTTTTCCCGACGGTGAGGATCTTGACGAATAGGTCTGCGTCCCAGACGATTGCCTGTGGCAAGTCGTGTGGCCTACTACTACTACTCTTCCGCTGTGTTATTTCTTTTCTTTTGGCCGCAGGCCCTTTTGTAATAAACTTTGAATTATTATCAATTAACTCGTGATATGATTGTGCTATCACTTTTTGTTTAACTGTGTACACTAGAAATCCTGGACTAGTGTATGAACACAGAGAATTTGGGATCCTTCGTTCCCGGGTTCGACAGTTTTATCCAATGGCCCAAGAAGGACATCGTCCTGGACCCAACAGTGTCGCGATCTCAACACGACCATTCCTCTCCAACGGGACCCTCCATGACTCCACCTCATATTTTGCCTCAGAAGGCCACCTTTTCGGTTCCCTTGAGAAGACGCCAAGGAACAAGAAAAGTGTGCCGCCAGATCGGTCCCGAAGTCGTCTCGCAGGAAGACGCTGCCAATGCTTAAGACCAAATCGAAATCGACGAACGTTAAGGCGCCTCTCAAGTCTGACAAGTCGGGAATATCCGGGAAGTACATCATCGAAAAACCTTTGTGCTCCAACGCAGTATTAGGGCGTGCTGGATATGCTTGTCAGGATTTGCATGCCTGGTATTTGGATAAGACCCAAAAGGAGGGGTGCGATACTGGAATCACCGTCAGATATGAGCGTAAGCATTTCTTCAACGGGACGAACCACTTCGTCGTGGGCTTCAACGACCTATATGACCTATTCAACCTCGTTTGCCTTGACGCCTCGCTTCTACGATGTTGGACACTGTAAGTGCATACAATCAAGTTCTACATTCACGTAATACCGATAAATATCACAACTCATTTCTTATGTATAGATACATGATGAAAAATGTCCGGGAATGGAAAGAACCGGTGGGTTTCCTCGACCCACATGTGGTATCATTGCAAACCATCCAAACAGACTCGTCCTTTGTCGAGAAATACATAACGCGGGCATTGCTTCGTCACCAGAACATGAAGTACATCGTGGTGCCCTACAACCAGGGGTAAGTGTCACTACTTGCTCTACAAATTTTATTTGTACTTTATACGCAGCACAAACTCAGGTTTAATGACTATAGTGACATACATGAGTAGGTACCACTGGATCCTTTTAGTCATCATACCAAAGAAGAACCATGTGATATACCTTGATTCTCTAATCCGCAACAACCACGACTTCAGCATTCTGGGAGGAATACTCAACAGGTATGCTTATTTCCTTCATACATAACTCTATTTTATTCTTCATTAGTTTGAAATGGTCGAGGATAACTTTTTGGAATCATGTAGGTCGTTCATCGACTATGCTGCCAACAAAGGAATATACGATGGAAAGAGCGCGAACTAACACACAGACAAAATTTTGATGACGTGCTACAACACGATAATCCTATATCATACTTCATAATAACGCATCTTGAACGATATATGTAATTCTATTTTTGTAGTGCACAAGAAAAAATGATGAGTTATGTGCAATCTCGTTTGCCATCATATGGAGCAAACCATTAGAGCTAGGAAGAAGGATCCCGAGGTTTGTGAATCTCAAATAATTATTTTCTAATTATGAATTTAAATATATATGCTTAACACTTTACTCTTGCTAGCACCAGGCCTTGTATATAGAATTAGATGGACTATTTGAGAATGAGATCAAGGACATTCGAGGGAAGCTCTGTAGCTTTATCATATCAGAGATAATTAAGGACACCGGAGAATTTCACTCACGACCCAGAACGCATCACCCCGCCGACACTTCTCAACCACCTGCAAACAATTGACTCAATTGTAATCCAATTTATTTTGTAACAATACTTGAACAAATGTGATCTTTTGTAATTTATTTTGAGTAATGATCAGATTGAGTTTGTCGACAATTGATCTCGATGTATCTGCATTTCGCATGCTTTGTTTTCAGAGGGCATGGCTAGCAATTCACGAGGCTAGCAAAAATCGTAGAAATGTGGTTAGTGTAATGAACTATCACGCGCACGGTTACGTAAAAACCGCTTGTGAATTCCGGATCACAAACGGTTTTGTTATAGAACCGTCAGGAAGTCAAAGTATCATAGACGGTTCTATAAAACACCGTCGTGAAGTCGAGTATCACGACGGTTCTATCTAAAACCGTCGCGATACTCTAACGCCTGACGGTTTTGTTATAGAACCGTCGACGCCGAGTATCGCGATGGTTTTTAGATAGAACCGCTCGTGATATCGCGGCATTCTGCACGGTTTTTACGTAACTGCTCGTGATACTCGACTTCGCAGACGGTTTTTACGCAGGCAACCGCTCGTGATACCGGTATTCACGAGCGGTTTTACACGCAACCGTCAGTGATATTCATATCGCGTGACGGTTTACAGACCGTTTGTGATAACCACCTGTTATCAGAGACCAACTTATCTAGGCGGTTCAAAAACTGCTCGTGATGACGTTCGAACCGTCTGCGTGATGGTCTTTTTTGAAGAGTAGTGACCGCTTTTAGTAAGGTTCATCTACTAATATAAGCAGTCGGGGGCTAGGAGATATATGAGTATTTAACAACATTGATAAGACAAAGCAGGATCTTCATTGATAAAAGGTAAGTTTCATTTTACATAGTCTAATATTACATCCATTTACTTGTTGGGACCACCAGACTGGTCGCTGCGTGATGGAGATCCGACTTCCATTTCTTCAGCAACTTTCTCTCCGAGAGGTCTTACTTCCTCGAGAAGTTTTGTTGCTTCATTTTGTGAGCGATCAAGTCCTCTTCCACAGCTTTAAGATTAACAGATGGGTCGGAAGCCTTCAGTTTAGCTAAAGCGACACTAACTCCATTCACGATAGCTTCCTTCATTGTCTTAACAAGGTTCTCTCGAAAGAGTGTTATTACCTCCTTGAGATCTTCAAGTTGATGGCCGAGAAAATTGATTCTCTCTGAAGGATCTCTTAGAATGGGCAGTTGCGTTCCTGACCCCAGGTCGAAGAGCATCTTGTTTAGAGCCTTGGCTTTGTCTTCAAGACTCCGATCGAGTCCAGCCCCTTGGCCACGCTCAAACTTGAGGGTTTTCTCCGCTCATTCAAGTGCTTCTGTTTTTTCTGCACAAGTGGATAAAAAGAAGTTAACATACTCTTTACAATTGGAGTTATGGAATCTTTGGTTAAGTCTCACGACCGTTACCTTTGATTTTCCTCTCACAAGAGTCGAAAGCCTCCTTTTGCCTGCTCATCGCATGCTCGATCGACCGGTCTTTTCCTTGATTTTCTTCCCTGAGTTTTATAATTATGGCTTCTTTGGCCACAATCTCTTCTTTAATTTTCTATAAATCTATCAAATATGATAGGAAGAGAAGGTTAAGTTATAAGAAGAAACAAGATGATAAAATTTAGGAAGTCAAACTAAAAGAGAAATATTCTTACTTCTCAGATCGGAGTGTTTCTGCTCCAAAGATCTTATTCGCTGGGTTAGTCCTCCGACCACAGCATATTTCTCGACCATATGCTACAAAAGCAAAATCCCTTTCTTTGGTAAGTTTTTTTTTAAAAAAAGAAACCTCAAAAGAAAGAGTTGTAAGGATAGTCGTAGAACACTTACCCGAATTGCCATGTCATTTATATTCGGAAAAAATTGTATTTGGACCAATCTCAGCTTGATGGTTCGATATCTTTCCCCGGGCTTCATCAAGTTCCTTATCCTCGACAAAATCGGGGAGAAAAAGGGAATTTGTTAACCTGAGAGGCATTTCCAGGAGGAGGTGGAACCTGTTGAGGATTTTTGGAGATGACTACCTCCGGAGAAGGAGTAGGGATTACTAGAGGATCCTGAGCACATGCTGAAACCTGCTCGGGGGCTTCTTTTACCACCTCATCCTCGGTAGTTTTAGCTTTAGGAGTATCCTGATCAGGAACCTCCACGACCACCTCTTCCCTAGAAATCTTTCTCGAGGAGTGCTGCAGTCGGACACGATCGAACATGGAAGATCTACAAAAAAAGAGAAGGTAAGGAAGATCCAAGGTATGTATATATATGACATCTTCATTTAATATATATACTTGGTCGATTTTCTGAATTTACCCTTGTAACGCATCGAAGCAAAGTCCGTTGCGCTGGCCTTCCTCTTCTTCTGAACCAATTTCATCGGTTCTAAACCGGTAGGGTTGACTAGATCTTGCACATCCACTGATCGGAAATCAGAAGCGATATCCGTGACCATTTGGTCGAGGTCCCTGATCGCCGGATCAGTAGATGTAGATTCGTCGACCTCCAAAACAAGAACCTCGATGAGGTCTTGGTAGGTCTTGATCGCCTTCTTTGGAAGGTATGACAACCGCCTAATATATCATCAAAGATAATTAGGTGATGAACATCACTTCTCTAAAATATTATTTATGTTCGGTCTCCTACCTTTGGAAGGTTGACATCCTCAGATAGTCGAAGGGTGGTCGGATCATCAATCGGCTCACATCTTTGATGACCTTATTGATCCTCAACCCAACCGACTACACATCAAAAAGGATTTATGGTATACCGATCGAAATAATATGTACAATAACAAAAAACGGTTGATGTTCTTACCTTAAGTCTTTCAATCCTCTCTTCAGCGGAAACAGCCGCTAAGATCCGTGGGAAACTAGCCTTGTCGCCAGGCTCTCCAGCGCAGATCATTTTGATCCGGCTTCAAATCTCATCAGAAGATAGAGCTGTAAAGGTAAAATAAAAGATTTAAGGATACAGAAATAATCAACTAAGATAGGTAAACTGGTCGGAATCATTCATGGCTTACCCTCTTTGGAATCTTCGGTCGTATCGTCACGACCAATATACCAGAGCATCCGGTGTGCTCGGGCCTTCAAAGGACTAACTCGGAGCGTGGAAAATTCCTTCACTACGTGCTAAGATGTTAGACCCTTGACACTAAGAAGCTTGATTGCTTCAGCCCATCTCTTTATTTTTTCCTCTTTTTTTGTAGAGGAGCGCCATCTCGGATTCTCGACCGTCTTCTTACCAGAATAATAAAAGCTGTCTTTCTTCACGATCTTCATATAGAATCAGCTCTTCTTCCACGACGACCACGAAGATTTTGAGTACATAAATATGTACTCATCGGCTTTTCCGTCATGGAGGCACAAGGTGCACTCTCCAGGCGTCCCAATTGTCTTCCCAGACTTTGTCATCCTGTAGTAGTACCTGAATAGATCTAGATCTGTTGGAATCCCCAAGTACGCTTCGCAGAGGTAAATAAAGATGCTGAGATTGGCGATAGCATTGGGAGCAACATTCACCAATTCAACTCCATAATACTCCAAAACTTTGGGAAGGAAGGAGTGAAATGGTAGCCTAAATCCGCATTCAACATATGCAAGAAAAATAGGATTTCTCCATCTTCACCACTCGGAAATGTTCCCCAACCGCAGATCTCCAAGAAATCAGATCCCTGTTGGGAAGCATTCCGATCTTCTCCAAGCTCTCTAGCTTCTTCTCATTCAAGTCGGAAACCGACCAGTTGGTGATTTGGTCCGACATGGTCAGATTTCTTTCGGGTGGGGAAAGAAAAGGAGGTCGGAAGCAATTTTTACTCGGGAGATGAAGAAGGAAGCGTGAAGTGAAAAACCCTAAGTCTACAAAGGGGTTTTTATAAGCATCAGAATTTCTAACTGCAATAAGGAGTTACCCAAAAAAGTCCAACGGACACAAAAACTATTCAATTCCCAAGGCAAAGTTCTCAACTTTAAAGTGAATACAAACCGCTTCAAATGCTCTTGCATTTAAATGAGCGTCAACCCGATACGACTTCATCGGAAGAAAAGTGTTCACACGACCTATTCATTTAAAGTTCGGGGGCTAGCTGACGAGGATTAAAACCTCTATATATTATTTTTAATATATAAAAGACCATACGTCTTCGTGGTCGTAACCCTTGAGATGCACGACCTCACTGGTCGTAGAGATTCCAGAGGTTACATAGTGGGTACCCTGGTCGGACGAAGGCCTAAGCCAAGCTCCCGACTAGGAGAACTGCTCGTAAAAGGTATGAACTGATACTTGGAACTAATTCCAGGTATATTCTCTACCGTATGACGAATGGACCACGTGTATATTCCATACCATACGACGTTTCTTATCCAGAAGCACTAACGAACAACCTCCATACGGTTATATGTCTCATAGACATATAACCGCTGAACGGTTGATCCTTTATCAACCGTCGCTTGACTCCGACCAGACGCAACGCTTCACATCAGACGTCTTCTCCGGAAGTAACTGCCACCTCTTCGAGGGCTATTTAAAGATGGAACCTGGACGGATCAAGGGGAGAGGAAAAAAAGATAGAGCCATCAGACTAAAGCATAAGCGGTAGATTCGTGTGGTAGGTCTGAGATTGTAAGGGAACAAGCAGTGTTCTCAGAGCATACCCTGTAAAACCCAGTTCATATTAATAAAAGAGCAGTCCCATTATTTTCTTAGATTTCTCACGTCACTTTCTCCTTTTCTTTTCGTAAGATCGACATCTTGATCGTCAACACACAGCATAAACATGTGTAAAAGAGAGGGAAAAGGGTCGGAATGGGTGCAGCGTGATGAGGGTGTTTTAATGCTAACGATTGAGCGAGAAAAGGGGGAGAAGATCGTTGTCATGATGAGGTCGGGGCGGAGTGATAATAGCGGTCGTGTGCGGGTGCCCGGAGGAAGGATAAAGGGGTGTGGCTGATGGTCAGGGCCCGCTGGCAGTGAGAGGAAGACAGGAGGGAGAAGGCCGGGTGGGCTGGCCAATGCGAGGTGGGCCGTGGGAAGGGGGATAGGGAAGTGGAGAGAGGGGAGTGGACCGGGCTGAAAAGAGAAAGGGATGGGCTAGAGGAGATAGGTTTCGGCCCAAAGAGGATTTGGAGATTTTAATTTGATTTTTGAATTTTAGAAAACACAAGAAATCAAATAGGCTTTTAGAAAACCGCAAATAAAGTTTATAAATTCTGAAAAAATTCGTAGAAATTTCTTGAATCATTTTGATCTTAATAAAAACATTTCCAACTTAAAGTTGCATTTTATTTTTGCACATAAATTATTTTAAATTTCTGGAAAAAACGAAAAAACTTTTTAAAATCCAAGGAAATTAATTAAGTTTTTCTTTTAAACTTTAAAATCTAGGAAATTCAACAAAAATCTTTTAAATTTTATAAAAGCTAGTAAAGTAACAATTTTAATATTTATAATTAATTTTTTATTTAATTTTAGTAACAGAACTTCGGGATGTTACAAAAGGTAGCTTTCGAGTAGGCTATGAAATATGCGGATGGATATGACTGGTCAGATATGGGATTAGCCCCTCCTAACATAATAGGAGTAATATCTCTGGGCCCCTCGATTTGGTCGGATAAAGAAAGTGTGCGGCCGTGCTACTGGTGGTCAAGGAGTCGACCACACAAAGTTAGTTGTCACTAGATTGAGAAAGTATTGAACAATCTATGGATGACATATATCCCACTTGGAGTTCAACCAGATATCGTGGGGCAAAAGGAGAATACGCAAGTAGGATGTTCAATCCGACCTGATAAGAACTGGTCGTATGGAGATACGGACTAGTCTTGAGCTAGTCGTATAAGATCACTAACTAGTTGGCAAACTGGTCGTAAGTGCTTACAAACTAGTCGTGACTAAATATGAACTAGTCATATGGAGATACGAGTTGGTCATGAGTGACAAGGACCTGGTCGTAGATCATATTGCATAAGGTTCATTCGATATTGTATTTATGTGTATTCAAGAATCATTATGTTTTGCTAGAAACCAGTAACGACTTGTGGTCAAGAAGGAGTTTTTGAGTCAACCGATGACGCATGGACCTAAAGGGTCACATATTTAATGGGTTCGAACAAACGAGTTCAGATAGGATCTGTTATGAGCTCTTTATAAGGCAATGCATGGGACTGTTGGGACATAAGAGTTGCGCCATCGAAACCCTAGCCGCCATCTCCCCGAAGGCCCTAACGTGAATGCTGCTGGTTCTAGCACACCAGTGTATGGCGTTCCATCCCTGGACGTGTGAATACCGTAGAGGCGCTATTCCGATTGCTACTATGTTAATGAAGGACGATCCCCGACCTACGCAAGAAACGTGATAGGCTTTCGTAGTAAATGATCGGTGTCGAGGACGTTGGACGATCGACTAACAACCACTACATCGATGCACTCGATGTTGGATCAGGTGGTAATAATCTATGATCTCTTACTTGCATGGCTTCCTGGTTTACGTTGTAGAATTTTTGAATTACCGGCTAGTGTAACCTACCAGTATCCCTTCAAGATGAACTTAGCAATATGTGGAATGCAACATAAGATGCTAGAAATCAATGTGTGTGTAAGATTATCTTACGAGGACACTCATGCACGTGTAGTACGCCCGGGAGGTGGTCGCTCGGTCGATGGACTGAATAATCCAAGCCGGTTTTTTGTAGTCGCACTGCGGGCATGGAAACTCCGGTGGCATAGGCACATCCTTCATCGAACAATGTGGGTAGGTTTTAGCCTTCCCGGTTGCGCTTCCACAACATCTTCGCATAGCCTGACATCTCCAAGGTTGGCCTAATCTTCTCTCTGATCTGTGGAACAAGTTAGAGTGGAGTGTTGGCTGGGGTGGTGTAGTGTTCTCCTCAAGCTCTCTTCTCCATCATTTTATAAGCGGATAGGATATAGTTATCATGGCCAGCGAGCTGGTCCCGGTTGTCATTTCGCTCTAGAAAGGTGACAGGGTGTTGTCATTTCAGTATTAAAAGTGTTAGGGTGTGGTCTTTTCGGTCTAAAAAGTTGACAGGTTGTGGTCATTTCAGTCTTAAAATATAGTATGGGTGTAGTCATTTCAGTCTTAAAAGGTGGCAGGGTGTGGTCAATTCGATCTGAAAAGGTTGCTTGGAGTGTGGTCATTTATGTCTGAAAAGGTAGCAGTGTGTGGTGTGATAGGGTTTCGTCTTTTCTATCTCAAAGGGGCATGGTATTGTGTGGTCAATTCGATCTAAAAAGATGACAGGGTGTGGTTATTTCGATCTGAAAAGGTGACAGGATGTGGTCTTTTTTATTTGAAAAGATGATAGGGTATGGTCTTTTTGGTCTAAAAGGTGGCGTGGCAGAGTGTGGTCATTTTCGGTCTGAAAAGGTGATAGGGTGTGGTCAATTCGGTCTAAAAGGGTTGCTTGGAGTGTATACTCATTTACATGCGAAAAGATGGCAATGTGTGGCATATGAGTGGGGTCTTTTACGTCTCAAAATGTGGCGTCACGATGTGTGATCAATTCGATCAAAAATGAACATGGCTACATAGTTTAATTTCATTACGGTATTGTAATGTGATGATACTTGGCCTTATGATGTTAAGGATATATTCTGAATGTTGTAATGCAATTGTCCCTTGTCAAGTTACGTTCATACAGATCCAATAGGCAAAAGTTAAATACATCTTGCAATTTATAAACAAGCATACAACATCCTGGATACATGATCCCTTATGCAGACAACAGAAACTATTTCATACATATTACACATATTACCAATAGGATATACACACACATAAGTTTCTTGAGCCAAAGAATCATGTCCAAACGCTCATCTGCTGGTGGAATGTTGACCATTGGACCAGATTGAGCTACATGTACGAACGTTCAACTTCTCTTTCCACCACAGCACCAACAAAGTCCGCCCACTGAAAGTACTAGCATCCACCGACCTGAAATACACAGCGAATAGTCAAAATGGAAGTGATGTAGCAAACCAGAAATAAAAAAAACCAACATTTGCATAAATCAAACTCACCAAGAAATACAGACACTTGTAGAACAAACGCCCTGTTCTCTTCGGTGTTGGAGTACATGACATTTGCTTGGACCCCACAGTTTGGGCAGTTGACGCACCTTGCATTCACCAGCACCACAGCTCTTTGGCTCATTGAACTAGACGACTGATACATGGTGCTGGGGAGAGTACTAGGACAAGTGCAAGTAGATGAGAAGAGAAGGGCATGCAGGACGGGCCTTTATAGAGTTGGCCTTGGATTCCATTGGCGCAAACGTATCTGTCATTTTGGAGGGGTCTACACATTTGTTTGGTCTGCACGATGTGCGGAGTGTCGCGATGCTGACTCCTACACAAGGTCAATCGTACGCATCATAACAACAAATGAGATAAAAAAACTAGACAGAAGCAAAATGTTCGTTGTGCAAAAATTAATATTTACATGATATGGGTGATACATCTAGTCGCGGCCCCTCTTCGGGCATACTCCATCGGTGGACCCTTCCCTCGTCCAGTGGACCCGCTACTGGTGCGAGTACGTCAATGACTTTGGCGGTCGAACTACCCTAGAGCGGTGAGTAACCTCCGCAGGTGTGGTGAACACCGGCAATGTTGGCGGCTCGGATGGTGGAGGTGCACCATCGAGCTGTGAAGCCCCAACGAAGACCTGGCTGGGAGCACCCTCAGGCTATGAAGGCACAACATCGTCTGACGGATACAGATCTCGTCGACATCGTATTCCGAGAACCGTTTCCCCTCCTTCGCAACTAGGTGTCGCTCCTCCCAACCGTGCTGACGCCTCATTAAATAGTAAGATATACATTTAAATGTAATGCAAATGCAAAATGGAAACACGATGAGGGAGCATTAACCAACCTGGTCGTTGCATCGGAAGGGATGTCCCCATCTTTGCGCCCGTGTATGCATGGAATTGAGGTCTTGTTGCAATGAATTGGTGTTAGTTAAAAATCAGTTAGAAATGAATAAGCTCGGGTGACCTATATGTTGGTGATATGCCTTAGATGCAATCATAAAGATAATTGTATCACATCTATGTATATGAGTTATAGAATAAATGTTATTATGTTCATTGGATGAATTATTATTTATAAATATTAACAAGTATGTGACTTATTGGTGAAGCTCTTTAACTTATATGATGTTATTCTAAATGTATCTCTAGTCGGATGTCACTGGTCGGAACACTAGTGACTTATCGACCAGCACATGTATTGATTGATGACCATGTTTCACCGATCATGGATATGGGGATATCGAATCAATAATGTGAACACATATTAGAGAACATGGTGTTGGATTGACCTACTGTGAGACACTATTGAGATTGTTATGATTTTATGTGTCATCAGTTGGTCTCAAGCAATGATGATGTATAATCCTTAGATCCGAGATCAGCATAGGTTTCTACATATGTAATAGTACACTTAGGGGTTGCCAAACTCTACTCCGTAACTAGGTAGTTATAAAGGTAGCTTTTGGGTATACTATAAAACATGTAGAGGGATGTGACTGGTCAGATATGAGATTTGCCTCTCTTGACATAACAGGAGAGATATCTCTGGGCCCCTCGATGTGGTCGAATAAAGAAAGTGCATGGTCATGTCACTAGTGGTTAAAGAGTCGACCACATGAAATTATCCGTCATTTGATCGAGAAAGTATTAAACAATCCATGAATGACAAAAATATCTCACTTGGAGTTCAACCAGATATCGTGAGGTAGAGGGAGAATACACAAACAAGTCGTTTAGTCCAACCAGATACGAACTAGTCGTATGGAGATACGGACTGATCATAAACTAGTCAGACATGATCGATAGTTGATCGTAAGGAGTTATGAACTGGTCGTAACTAAATATGAACTGGTTGTATGGAGATACGAGCTGGTCGTAAGTGATAAGGACCTGGTCGCAAATTATATTGCATAAGGTTTGTCTGATATAATATTTATGTATATTCAAGAATCGTTATGTCTTGCTAGTGATCGGTGTGAATGTGACCGGTAGAAGAAAATAACACATACCTCAGCACATAGGGTGGAAACAAAGTACAAAACAGACGAACCGTACGAAAAATACTTACCCATCAGCGACACCACACAGTGCCCATGGTCGAGCCATCGACGTCGTCGTCGACATATAGGGCGAGGGAGTACTCCCTGAGGTCCAGTTGAGGCTATCTGATCTGGAAGTGCTCGAACGACCACAGCTGCAGTAGGAGGGTCCATCTGCAGAGTATGGAGCTATCTTGGACCCTTTGGCAAGGGTCGCAGAGGCCTCAGTATGTTGCACACAGCACTACCGGGCCCCAGCATACTACTAGATCTCCTCCAATTCGCGTCCACCAACTCCTGTGTATACCAAATCATGTGCATGTCGACGCTGTCGCCATGAGACCCGCAGAACAAGACCTATTCGAACAACCACAGCAAGTAGACCTCTAAGTGCCTCCTCACTCCGTAGTCAGGGGCATTTGGGGCCATAACCTATGGCTGCAAAATGACAAGGATCTATTAGTAAGTTCGGCGAAAAAATGAAGCACGAACAACAAAGAGGGGGGACTTACGTAGAACTTATAGGGGCATGTTGCCAATCGGACCAGCGGCAGGGATATGTCACCATCTCAAACGGCGACATAAGCCCGTTTTATAATTTTATGAGACATACATTTATTTGTATAATTTTATTAAAAATTTCTATCAAAATAGACACGTTAGCGGCATATCTACAACTGAACTACACACACCTAAAAATATTTAATAGACTACAAAACCATGTATCTCAAACTATCTAATACTTTCAATTACTGCACCATAAAAAATATCTACATTGAGTAACAACATATCTAAAACTAAACTACACACACCTATAAAGATTTACTACAAAGAACTACACTACCTAGTCATACATCTAAAACTATCTAAACCATTCAATTACTATACCATAAATAAATTCTTTACTATCCACATTTCTATAACTAAACTACACATGCCTAAAAGATGTACTACAAAAACTATACTATGTAACCATATATCTAAAACTATATAAACCATTTAATTACTACACTATAAATAAATTCTTTACGGCTATCCACATTTTTATAACTAAATTACACACGCCTAAAAAGATGTACTATACCAAACTACACTACATAACCATACATCTAAAACTATTTAATTCATTAAATTACGGACCTACTAGTTTCAGTTGCTACCCTACCAAGGTTTTGAATTTAAATGTAAAGTCCAAAAAAATACTTGCAATTTGGGCGATCGAATCTACTCCCTCTCTTCACTCCTCGACTATGGACAGACAGGTCTTTGTCCCTCTCCCTCTCCTCCTCTCCCCTTTTTCTTTTTTCTTGATAAAAAGTGAATAATGACCCAATTTTTTTTGCCCTTTTATAGCATGTTCTCTGTTGCCAATTAGAATGACGACAGAGAACCTGCAGGCCCCTGTCGCTATTCCAAATGGTGATTTGGATGCCAATCGCTATTTGGAATAGCAACAGGATTATTTATTGTCACCAGTCCAAATAGCGATAGAGCCATTTTGCTATTTGGAACGCCGACATATATCCGTTTTATAATTTTATTATATGTGCATTTATTTTTGTAATTATAATTAAAGATATATTATTTTAAAAAATTCTCCGTGAGCACGGTATACAACTCTACCTGCCGTACGGTCTGTGCAGGTGGGACCATGAGTGTATGATGAGGATATCCCTACTACTTATGAGGTTATTCGTGAAGCAGGAGCTAAACTTCTCAAACAACAGGTGCATTTGTTTCTTAATGAATTTCCTTTTGTTGCCAATGAGAATTGGTTACTACCTAAAGCAATACTTGGTGCATTCTCAGGTTTGACAAATTTAAAGACTTTGGAACCGAGAGGGAGGAGAGGGAGGCCGGGAACAAATTCATGGAGGAGAAACACATGCCGCCAACAAGGGAGAAGAAACCCATGTGGCCAACGAGAGGGAACGTGCTCTCAGGATAAAACCCTAGCACACGCGGGCGGTCAAGAAAGACATATGGTGACATGGCAACAAGGGTTACATTGGCATAAAAAGAAGCATCAAGTGCATCGAACAAATTCGCGTAAGCTAAGAGAAGGAAAGCTCACAATACAAGTGTAACACCCCAGCTCAACATTGAGTCTGGAATGCTACTAAAATTAAATTAAACTAAGCTAAACTAAGACCAATTACAAAATCTCGACAAAACCTCCGTTGTATAGTCGCCTATACCGAGGTTCCAACAATTGATCAAGGCATTTATCAATAAAATCATAATCAGGTTCATTCAAGCGTGTAGAATAATATCTTAAACATAACCAAAACTTTCTATTCTCATTATTACAGTTAACCTGAAACTCAAACTATCCATAGCTTCTAACAGGTAAACATATCATTTAACAATAATTTCATAATCCAATTCACTCATGCATAAGAGATAATCATATGAATGTAATCAAATTAACACTATTCTCACAACCATAATCAGAATCATAAAACAACCATGGGTATTTCTCGTGATCTATTTATTCTTATATGAAGCTAAATGACAATTGCTTTAATGTTGTGAGGTAGTGCGTGCTTTCCAATTCATCTACTCCCTCCCATGCATGCAGTCTTGCGATTGTACCTAAAATACATCAAAGCAAGAGTGAGCCCAAAGACTCAGCAAGTACCAACAAGGCTAAGCAAGTTAACATTCATAGCATCAATAATCCAAGATAAACAATGCACGAGTAAAGCCTTCATGCTCATGTGAATGCAACCAATGCAATGCACCTTTTAACTTTATCTTTTTCGCATTTTACCGTAATGCGGGGTATACAACCGTCATTGTGTACCCTTGCACGTGCCCTCTGCACAGTGGACCAAAAGCCTATACACCACATGTATAGGGGACCTTTGCCCATCATCCGAATGATGGGGACCTCTTTGCTCATAGCCCACATTGCACCAATGTGGGGACCTCAAGCCCGTCAATACATGACGGGGACCTCAACGAATGCATGCTTGGTCACCACGTGACCAAGCTTCAAGATGATCTCAATATGCACATGCACAACATCTATGCATCATCAATATACCCATTACAATAACAATGGACATAAATAGAGCATAATCATACTTGGAGCATTCACCAATCTCAATATAAACATCATGCCGGCAACCTTACTTCGCTATCATATATCAAAAACATGCATGTATGACCAAGTCTCCAACACGATTGGAACATGCAATTGCTCTTTGCCCACGTCTTTCATATACACGAATTTAACATGTACATAACAACATGTATGATTTAGCAACGCTCAAGGAAACATTAACCATAGCTTGCATTCATCAAGATAAAGGAAAGCTCATTACGCTAACATTCATGCAAGGCTACAACAAGCAATCACCACAATCATATCATACAACCAAAATACGCTATAACCCGAATACTTGCCTCAACCGTAAAACAGCGGACGCGAAGTGGGTGCTGCCCTTGGGATCTCGCTGCCACCTGACAAGAAGATAACCCCAAACTAAGAATAACATACTGGACCAAAATCATACATCACATTACAATCGAAATCGCTAATCTTCTTATCACGTCTAGCTTTTCTAATTTCTAGCGATCGGTCACTGCGGACAGCAGACTTCAAAAATTCATAACTTTCTGCTCAGGAGTCCAAATAGGATGATCTTGGACAATCTGAAAAGGTAATTGAAATGTCTAAATAAACTTAGTTGGGGAGACCCTCTGATTCGGCCATCTACCAGACCTACCAATCTATTTAATCAGAGCAAATAATTCACGTCGGGTTTCTGGACAGCGACAAAGAAACTATCATAACTTTCTCTACGTTCGTCCAAATTCCGTGATCTTTAGCTTTCCTGAAAGCTAAGAGGATTAACCTCGTTTTCGTTATGGTGAGACCCTCTGAAACCCCTCTAACAGCATGTTTAAAACAGGTTAAGCAGACACTGTCAATTCTGCTACCCACAGAAACATCATAGCACTAAAAAAATCATAACTTTGGCTACCGAAGTCCGAATGACCTGAATCTTGTCGGCAATGAAAGATAACTACGATACCCACAACTTTCTAGGAGGCACCCAGACCCAATTATGGTTCTAACCTATTCAAAACCGACAAACTTCACTGCTGCAGAATATCGACGAACTGACATCCGAAAATTAGACAACTAGAAAACGACCCCAAAACAACAAATCGCGGTTACCCTTGCCGAAGCGAAAAGAGCACGCAGCGGGATGATGACCACCATGCTTCCGCTGCGGATCCCTTCTTCTCCCTCTTCTTCCCTTCTCTTCTTCCCCTTCTTTCTCTTCTTTTCTCCTTCTTCTTCCTCCTTGGCCGGTGCAAGGAGCTCCTACTCCACCTTGGACAGCAGCAATGGAGGTGATGGGGAGATGGAGAGGCGCAAGGGAGGAGGAAGGAGGTGGAGAGGTGGGGAGGTGGGGAGAGGGGAGAGGGGCGGCCGGTTGGGGGTGGGAGGGGAAAGGGGGAGGAGGGAAGGGGCTAGGGTTTGGGGAGGAAGCATGGTGGTCATCATCATGGGCCTTGGCCCAGCCCAAGTTGCCGCAAAAATTGCTCTTTCCCCTCTAAAACTGCTGACCGACAACATACCAATTAGTCCTTCCGACGCCCGTTTGATCGCTCCCGATTAATCGATCTCTCCGAAATAAAATTAATCTTCCTCGATTCAAACCTTAACTCACTTTGGGATATTACATTCTACCCCCTTAACAGATTCGACCCGAATCTAAACGCCAATCTTCCCGGCGAAAACCACGACTAGAACTTAACAACGGATACCAATGCGATCAACTCTTACTAAACTCGCTCACGTGAGACTTCAACTCTCAAGTGACCTCTCTCCAATGAAGAGACCACAACACCGGGACGTAAATCGACGCGTCGTACTAACGCTCCACTCGACATTCCGGTACACTCACGGACAAGACTCGAGGGTAAGACCTCACTCGATGGTTAACGGCGCAATCGAAACCTCAAACTCTGGATCTCCCATGTATTCACTCAACATCCGAACATACACGACGTTACGTACTCCGCGCACGGACTCGAGACAGTCCTGGCGATACGCCAACTAGCGAAAACAACCCAATGTATCTTGGGTTAAACCTCCCAAAGATACCGAACCACACGACATGCACATAGAACACAGAACTCGTGTTCCACCGCTCAATTATACTCCTCACTAAAGCAAAAATCACCTCCTTTAACCGAAACACACAACAACAATACTCTTCCTAAACACACTCTTTTACCAAAGAAAGCTCAACGAAAATGAAGAACTCTCAACGCAACCAAACGTTACCAACTCGGTACTAAAAGGAGTCAAATTCAAAATCGATGATTTATCACGAAAATCTTTCCACCTTCAATTAGAAAATTTGCAAATAAACACCACGATCGCTAAAAGAGAAACCACTCAATTAACCAAATCCATCATTTCTTTTATTCTTTCGAACCGATAAGAATCATATATACCAAAATCGAGTCAAACTCAACTTACGAAAGATATTGGTCAACAACACAAAACTCAAACGAGAATCCAGAAACAATTCACTCCTTTGAGGAAGTATCAAATTCTCAGATCTCTTTAAGAATAAAATCTCTCTCAACTTTGGAGTTTCAGTTCATCACAAAACACACTAACTCATCTTTCTTAACTTTACATTCTCAATGTTACACTCATGTTGAAATACATCATCCACAATTCCGTATAAAGGCTCTATCGACGCCGCCAAACTTTATCTCAACAACTCCTCTATCTACATGATTAATTTGACAGATGACTTCCAATGCATCTCAAAATAGATTACACACGCAATCACATCTCCTCAATGTTTTAGAAATAAACAACTTGGAATTCACAGCTCTCACAGTCATATACTTTCTCTAAAAGGGCTCTATCAATGATTATCTCACTGTTCGAAACCCACCCTTAATCTACCTCCTCTACACATAATCATTGGGTGCCCCAAGTCCTAGCTAAAATTGCAAAGCCCAAATTAAACTCCAAGATTCCTACAACGAACTTCTCATATAAAAGATAGGGAAATCCTCAGATTAAATCCGTAAAATCCCATAATTCCAACATACTCTCTCATTAACATCATCATGAAAATATTTTCTTGACCAGTTTACCTTTACAAAGATTATAACCCTCAGAAGGTTATTCATTTAAAGCCAAATCACTCTTGACGTTACTCAATATTTTCCATTATCCCATTAATTAACATGGCGATTTGATTACTTTGTAACCCCACTCTCATTAAACCACATCATCAAAAATAACTTTCATAGCCTCGCAATACTACCAAATTGCGATACTCTAATAAATTGATCCAGCTTTTCCATACTTGCTAATTCTAATGCTCGGTCAAAAGAACACCAAATCTTGGTCTACAACTTGTTATAGGTCCTACTAGTTGCGACAACGAAATCTGTAGCTCCAAAGACAAATATTCTTTTCAACTCGATTCCTCTCCAAGGATTATTCCAATAAATCGATTTATTACTCCAAGCCTCTCGACGACTTGACACCTAAGGGTTCATCAAACCATCTACTAGACCACCACTATCTAGATGCCAAGACACCACCTACGAGACTTTACAATACAGATCGGTTAACCCTTTCTTAGAAGAAGAGGCAAATAGAAGTAAGTTTCACTCAAAAGAAAACGTTACCACTTACAGTGAGTTACAAGATCAAGAGAAACAATCGATAAAAGCGTTCTCAAAACCAAAAGATATGTTCAAAGTTGAGGGCGCACGTCCCACATTCAGAGAATATCAAACCTCAGCCGAGAATAAAACACTGCTTTTAGAATTCGGGAAAACTCTTAGCGAGACTCATCATAGCCTCTTATCCCATCATAAATTTCTCCAAAGGAAACACAAGCCACAAGGTTGAAACAAACCTATTTTAACTAGTTCATACTATCAAATGATACTTTCGCAAAGCACACTATCAGAGGCCACTTACTCAATCACCCACTCAACCATTAGTGTTACTCACACCCGCCCAATCATTAACAATTGTCAATTGTATGAATCATGTATACAAATAGGGTCCTACTTGCTTTGTAGTCGCGTAACCATCTCAGAAACACAAAGTCAACATTTAATAATCTCATCGCTTTGTACAATGTGGTTTCACAACATGCTACCTCAACGTTCGTCTAATCTAATATACATGTTTTTAATCTAGCAATTTTGTATGATCATCAAGTAACTAGTTTACGAAAATTTCCAATCTGATATCCTCTAAAGCATCGTTCAAACACATTCTTAACATAACCATCACTAATGGGTAAGCTAATCCATAGAGATACATTACTCCATGCTATCCAATAAATCTACGATTCCATAATCCTAACAATCAGACCAATTCATCAAAATACCACACCTCTTAACAACTCCATTGATTCCAACTAAATATTGTCATACTCATAGTCATAACTCATCAAGAACCACTAAAGGACAACCTCCACTTATTCAACTTTCTTTGATAAGGACCTTAGTTAAGATCGATCATGCACAAATGCGAACTTAACTTGAAACTCATAACGTAACCATTAATATTCAACGCTCAAAATACCCAAAGAGATACGTTGAGTCAAAGCCTTCATGAACTAAAGGACTTACAAAAGAAACTTTCATTAACCAAAAACATCAAGCGAATAAAATAGGTCAAGCTTTCCAATAAGAAAAACAAAACTCCCCTACAAAAGTCAATCTTGACAATTAGCAAAATTCACCAATCGCGAGAATAACTCAACGGCTGGGAAAAACAATAATTGATTTACGGGGCAAATTAAGCCAAAGGAAACACACCAAACATTTCAAAGAAACCCATCAATCGCAACCGGTTAAGAGTTGACCAAATTCAAATTCAAGGAAGAGAACAACTCTTTAAAAGATTCTCACTATCAGCACCTGTACTAAGATATCCGAGGTAGCACTTCCCTATTCCCACTCCACGAATGGTGGTGTAACCTGGTAAAGCCCAGGGTCACAACCACGACCTTAACCTCTCAACATCGATTATTCCCACTCATAATAATCATAATAATTAATTAATTAAGCAGACAAACTCAAATCATGTCAGCAATCATCAAAACGATATAACGGAAACGTAAATGCAAAGATTGACCCATCCCCATCCTACTGTGCTCAGTGTGTCAAACTTTTAAGTTGATTAACATTAGCAATTTTTTTATCTAGTCACCACGGACCTACAACTGGATTCGATATCAATCAATAACACCCCACTCAACATTGAGTCCGAATGCTACTAAAATTAAATTAAACTAAGCTAAACTAAGACCAATTACAAAATCTCGACAAAACCTCCGTTGTATAGTCGCCTATACCGAGGTTCCAACAATTGATCAAGGCATTTATCAATAAAATCATAATCAGGTTCATTCAAGCGTGTAGAATAATATCTTAAACATAACCAAAACTTTCTATTCTCATTATTACAGCTTAACTCGAAACTCAAACTATCCATAGCTTCTAACAGTAAACATATCATTTAACAATAATTTCATAATCCAATTCACTCATGCATACGAGATAATCATATGAATGTAATCAAATTAACACTATTCTCACAACCATAATCGTAATCATAAAACAACCATGGGTATTTCTCGTGATCTATTTATTCTTATATGAAGCTAAATGACAATTGCTTTAATGTTGTGAGGTAGTGCGTGCTTTCCAATTCATCTACTCCTCCCATGCATGCCGTCTTGCCAGTTGTACCTAAAACACATCAAAGCAAGAGTGAGCCCAAAGACTCAAAGCAAGTACCAACAAGGCTAAGCAAGTTAACATTCATAGCATCAATAATCCAAGATAAACAATGCACCGAGTAAAGCCTTCATGCTCATGTGAATGCAACCAATGCAATGCACCTTTTAAACTTTATCTCTTTCGCATTTTACCGGTAATGGGGTATACAACCGTCATTGTGTACCCTTGCTCGTGCCCTCTCGCACGTGGACCAAAAGCCTATACACCACATGTATAGGGACTTTGCCCATCATCCGAATGATGGGGACCTCTTTGCTCATAGCCCACATTGCACCAATGTGGGGACCTCAAGCCGTCAATACATGACGGGACCTCAACGAATGCATGCTTGGTCACCACGTGACCAAGCTTCAAGATGATCTCAATATGCACATGCACAACATCTATTCATCATCAATATACCCGAAGATAATAACAATGAGACATAAATAGAGCATAATCATACTTGGAGCATTCACCAATCTCAATATAAACATCATGCCAGCAACCTTACTTCGCTATCATATATCAAAAACATGCATGTATGACCAAGTCTCCAACACGATTGGAACATGCAATTGCTCTTTGCCCACGTCTTTCATATACACGAATTTAACATGTACATAACAACATGTATGATTTAGCAACGCTCAAGGGAAACATTAACCATAGCTTGCATTCATCAAGATAAAAGGAAAGCTCATTACGCTAACATTCATGCAAGGCTACAACAAGCAATCACCACAATCATATCATACAACCGAAAATACGCTATAACCCGAATACTTGCCTCAACAGTGCGAAAGCGGCGACGCGAAGTGGGTGCTGCCTTGGGATCTCGCTGCCACCTGGACAAGAAGATAACCCCAAACTAAGAATAACATATTGGACCAAAATCATACATCACATTACAATCGAAATCGCTAATCTTCTTATCACGTCTAGCTTTTCTAATTTCTAGCGATCGGTCACTGCGGACAGCAGACTTCAAAAATTCATAACTTTCTGCTCAGAAGTCCAAATAGGATGATCTTGGACAATATGAAAAGGTAATTGAAATGTCTAAATAAACTTAGTTGGGGAGACCCTCTGATTCGGCCATCTACCAGACCTACCAATCTATTTAATCAGAGCAAATAATTCACGTCGGGTTTCTGGACAGCGACAAAGAAACTATCATAACTTTCTCTACGTTCGTCCAAATTCAGTGATCTTTAGCTTTCCTGAAAGCTAAGAGTATTAGCCTCGTTTTTCGTTATGGTGAGATCCTCTGGAAACCCCTCTAACAGCATGTTTAAAACAGGTTAAGCAGACACTGTCAATTCTGCTACCCACAGAAACATCATAGCACTAAAAAAATCATAACTTTGGCTACCGAAGTCCGAATGACCTGAATCTTGTCGGCAATGAAAGATAACTACGATACCCACAACTTTCTAGGAGACACCCAGACCCAATTATGGTTCTAACCTATTCAAAACCGACAAACTTCACTGCTGCAGAATATCGACGAACTGACATCCGAAAATTAGACAACTAGAAAACGACCCCAAAACAACAAATCGCGGGTTACCCTTGCCGAAACGAAAAGAGCACGCAGCGGGATGATGACCACCATGCTTCGCTGCATGGATCCCTTCTTCTCCCTCTTCTTCCCTTCTCTTCTTCCCTTCTTTCTCTTCTTTTCTCCTTCTTCTTCCTCCTTGGCAGGTGCAGGAGCTCCTACTCCACCTTGGACAGCAGCAATGGAGGTGATGGGGAGATGGAGAGGCGCAAGGGAGGGAGGAAGGGAGGTGGAGAGGTGGGGAGGTGGGGAGAGGGGAGAGGGGCGGCGGTTGGGGGTGGGAGGGGAAAGGGGAGGAGGGAAGGGGCTAGGGTTTGGGAGGAAGCCCCCTGGCGGCCACCCTCATGGGCCTTGGCCCAGCCCAAGCTGCCGCAAAATTGCTCTTCCCCCTCTAAAACTGCTGACCGACAACATACCAATTAGTCCTTCCCGACGTTCCGCTTGATCGTTCCCGATTAATCGATCTCTCCGAAATAAAATTAATCTTCCTCGATTCAAACCTTAACTCACTTTCGGATATTACAACAAGGGAAACCGAGAGGAGACTAGTTTAAATTTCCAAACTAAAGTAGGACGTTTTTGAATCGGATTATCGTTTCACGTGAAGCGAATCGGGCTCTGACATCGTAGCGATGGAATGTTGTCGGACTCGGACATCAGAGCACCTTGCCATCGCTCATCCGAGTTTTGTGCTTGCGTGGGAGGCTATATAAACCCCCATGGCGCACCATAGAGGTAGACCGCTTTATGCATAAGATTGAAACATAGCTATTGCTTGTTCTTTCGACACGAGTTCATGCGAGGACTTTGAGAGAGAATTAGGCGATCCATTGTTTGTTCGCAACTCGAGGTCGCCGCTGCTCCATTGGGAATTGGGGACTTGGCGTTAAATGCTCGTGGTCTCGCGACGAACAACTACCCGGTGTGTTTTGGGCGTATTCGAAGAGTTGAGGGTTCGTGCATTGCACGAGTGTTCACTAGCGACATCGTCTCGCATCAACTATCCACGGTTCCTCATCGAGAAGATCGGGCCTTCCCCCGTATCAGTGTAGGTGTAGGGGAAAAAAGGGGGAACTCGTAGTTTGATGCGCTTTAAAGCTAAGCTAGCGCCCACCCAGTTACACTGTAGTTCCTTTCTTTTATATTATTAGTGTAGACGAGAGGGACACAAATTAAGAAAACCAGGCCTGACCACCTCTCCATTCCGCGCACCCTATTAAACCTCCGCGTGCACGTGTAGCCAGTAACGACAAGGGTCACCACAAATTCCTACTGCGGTACTGCCCACGTGACCACGTCACTTCTTCCCACGGTACGAAACTACAAATCTGTCCCCCAGTAAATTAATTCATCGAAAGTTACCTTGAAACCACCCAAAAAGTTTGATTTCCTGCGTGCCATCGAATCTTTTCTGTGCTGCTGCACGCCACATCCGTCACTTTGTTGTTGACTTAGATGAGGAAAGACGTATGTACCTTTCTTCTTCCCTATCTTCCTTCTCTCTTTATCCTCTCTTCTCACCTCGGCTACAATGATTATCCCAACCTTCTCACCGGTCTCCTCTCTTCCTCTCGTCTGCACCGCTGTAACCCCACCTCCCGTCGCCGCTGGCGTATTCCCACCTCCCGTCGGAAGGAGAGGTTCGAGCGGCGACAGCAGTCTCGAAGGAAGACGGTAGTAGCACCTCGAGTAGGGGAAGAGGGGTGAGCGGCGGCAACATTTTGGCAGGAGGATGGCAGCTGGAGGCTGGGACGGGGCGGGGAGGTGAAGGGGAGGGGAGGGAGAAGGCGAGGGGGCCGAGCTCGGATCGGGACCTTCGCCCTCCTCAACTTCAGCAGCAATACACGGAACTTGGTCGTCGGGACAGAAGACATAAATTAGAAACTTGATGGCACGGAAGAAAGCATATTTTTTTGGATGACATATCTGAAATTATAGTAACTTTAAATAAAGCACATTTTTCGATGGTATCTGAAATTATGGTAACTTTGAATGGCATACAAGAAAGTTCCCCCAATAAATTCCCATGGCATCACATGTGCGGCGGATGTGCCCCCCAAACCGTCTTTCACTTCTTCCACGCTAAGCAACCACATCGATCAAATCCACCGTTCCAAGCCCACATTCCGTTCCCACTCCCCACCGACTCATCTCAAAGCCAGCCGATCCAACCATGGCGAGACTCCTCCTCCCGCTCCTCCTCCTCGTCGCGGCCGTCGCCGTCGGAGCGTCGTATGGCGGCCCCGGTCCCCTGGTGGGCGGGTGGAGCCCGATCAAGGACGTGAGCGATGCGCACGTCCAGGAGCTCGGCGGGTGGGCAGTGGCGCAGCACGTGAAGCTGGCGAGCGACGGGCTGCGGTTCCGCCGCGTGACGCGCGGCGAGCAGCAGGTGGTGTCCGGGGTGAACTACCGGCTCGTCGTGGACGCGACGGACGCTTTCAGGAAGAGCGCGTCGTACGTGGCCGTCGTGTACGAGCAGTCCTGGACCAGCACCCGCCAGCTCACCTCCTTCAAGCCGGCGGCCAACTGATCCGGCAAGTACGCATCCATCGATCCATCCGCAGTGACTGCTCCTGGTTAATTAATTACATCTCGTATGTACTAAATGAGTGCTTTTACCTCTCCGAGTCGGGTGGTTTGACATGCCGTTAATCCAGACTATTTACTAGATTACTGTCAAAATGTTGTATTGCCAGATGGTTAATTTGTGTGGTGTTTGGGTTAATTTGTGTGTTTGCTTAGCTCAGTTGGTGGGTAGGTGTAGATATACACTCTCATCATCTAGGTTCTAGTTCTTTTCTAGGCGAATTTGTATGCCTATCATCTTTAGTTGTTGCAGAGATCGAGAGTTGTACTCTCTTTTTTAAAAAAATTAAATACATAATCATAGAATAAAAATATCATATAATTCAATAACTTCGTAAATACAAAGGTCGTACGTAGTTTAATAATACAATACGAGTTCATAACTTTATATATTTTAATATAGTCTAGCATTCTAGTATATTATAATTTTACTTACGAAATGAGTAGTATTAGACTGAGCTTTTCGAGCCAATTTAAAGGAGTGATATATCATATAATTCAATAACTTCGTAAATACAAAGGTCGTACGTAGTTTAATAATACAATACGAGTTCATAACTTTATATATTTTAATATAGTCTAGCATTCTAGTATATTATAATTTTACTTACGAAATGAGTAGTATTAGACTGAGCTTTTCGAGCCAATTTAAAGGAGTGATCACTTCAATTTTACTCGGCACCAGAATAGACCGAAATGATCGATATTGAGGCCAGTAAGGGATTGAGGCAATAGTGTACCGGTTTGGGTACCAGTATGATATGTTTCGACCATTCCGATCGGTACTGAAATAGAATTGATAAGTATGAGTAGAAGTCACGTAAAATCTTACGTTGAATTATCTCATTCACCCAAAATAATAGAATCAAATGATACAAGACCATCATATCTCATTTAACTTCATCCCACCAACCAAACACACCCTAAAATAGCTGCAAAGATTTGAGTGTATTATGATATATAAGCGAGGTTTTTGTCTAACTTTTGAACAGTTTACCTAGCGGACATACGAGGGGCTACTGTAGCAGTTGGGTAAGATCATCGTTGCTATCGGTACTTACTATGGGTCATGGGAAGGCAAGTCTTTATCAGTGAATCAATGAAGCCTATGCCATTAACTGCCTAACCAATCTAGACGGTGCTTAACATTTCTCGCAAAATGATCAATTGATTAAGCCCTCCGATTTACGGTGAAATATGTAGGGGCGGCTTAAGGCATTTCTAATAGTTAGAGATAAACTTGTCTTTAACGTATGTTACATTATTTTTAAAAATAACGTCTTTAATATATAATCTCTAATACACTCTTCAATATTTATATTTTATAATTTTTTTTTCAAACGGGCATACATATCATCTAGAGTAGATTAATATATCATGTCTTGTTTCACTTGCACGACAGTCTCTTCAGAAAGAAATGAATGTCTTTTTTCCTCCTCCTCTCAGCTCTACGTAAGATTTTGTTGACATAGTATAACTAAGAGACAACAATAAATATACTATTGGAGATGCCGTTAGCGGTTCAAGTTTAGCTAGGTTTCCGAGAATCATTGGATGCCCAACATTAGGTTTTTTAGCCAAGTGGTAGTAACCAGATTGGTGGGCTACGCCTACGATGCGACGAGGGTACCATTGAAGGATTCGCATTCCCTGACGTTACGTGGTAATGTCATCAGGTAACATTTCGGAAATTCAGCCCATCTGCTGAAAAATCAAGGGCTACCAGTTAAAAAGCCCCACATCCCTCGAACTCCTCAGCAGATGGTGTAGTTTAATTGGCTCATAAATGGTGTTTGCTATTTTGATGTTCCCTAGCGGAAAAAATATTCCGGCCCTTCTCTGTTGGCGCCAAGCCAGAGTTAACTAAAACCGCCATTAGAAAGAAAGCAAGTACCTTCAGATCATCGATTTCATGAGTAGAGGGACGCAGCGGAGAGAAGAGGACTGTGACGGGGGGATGACAGTGGAGAGATGGTCAACAAGTACATCAATCAGAGATTCAGAGATAACACATCTACACAAGTACCAGCTGCTGCAATCAATTTTAACTCAGGCAGAAGCGTTGCTCTATAGCATTCAAACCATCTGAACAAGTCAGAAGACACATGCAGAGCCTTGTAAACTGCTCACAACCACCATCTTGAGGGCAACAAAGTTGACTAGCAGCGGCGTGCGGAGGAGATGGCGACGGAGGAGTCGTTGCAGCTTGGCGCTCATGACAGGGGCGTTGAGCTGGTCGAGATGGCGACGAGGAAGGTGACGAAGAAAGTAAGATGGGATGCATGGTCGTTGCGATAAGATGGGGCGACAAGAGGAGCAGTGACAGTGCTCTGGCGGTGACAAGATAATTGACAACGGCGAGATTGGGGTTTGATGATTGCAGCCATGGTTGCATGAATTGAGGAATTTTTCAGGTTTAGTCCTTGGTGGATGGTGTGGCTGTGGGGCTTTTAACTGGTAGCACTTGATTTTGGAATGGATGGGCTGGATGTGGGGAATGTTACCTGGTGACATTACCAGATAAAGTGAGACGATGCGTCGATAGGATTATCAACCATTCGCAGTAGGAATATCGTCGGATGGTGGTAGTGGCCGACAGAAATGTGCCAAGGAGGTGACCAGTATGAGTTTGATCTTGGTTCAGAAGAAGGCGTTCAACTTTTGGGAGGCTAGTCGAGTTAGTAGATGATTAGATCTTGGGGCTAAAAACGTCCAACTTTTAGGAGGTGAGGTGACAAAAAAGTGGCAGAATAGGAAGCGACTAGCACTAGCGCCGCTCAAAGTGCCAGCAGCCTCTACAGAAAGGTGACATCGGTGGTGGTCCATTGGCGAAAGATCAAAGATGGTATGAATAAGTCCAACGCCAGGCCCCACCGAGCGGCACCAAATTTACTGCACGTGGCTGCCCCAACACCCATCTACCCAAGTCCATTCAAGCGCCACAGACCTTCCCAGGGCTACTGAAGTAGCTCAACGCGAGCAAGTCATGTATCCCTGATTCAGAGAAGGCATGCCCTCTTTCAACCTCAAAGCTCTTCGGCCCGGCATAGCAGAGGAGTGGCAGGAAGTTAAGCGGCCTCGCTGGTGGCGTGCAGCTAGACAGCAAGCAACTCCACGCTCTGTCACAGCCTCCTCAACCTCCCTTCTCAATAAAACCAAAGGAAGATGTTTTTGGTGCCTCTCGCGCGACCACAAAATCTCAAGCTACCGTGACCCCATTCGATGTCTCCTCTGCTTCACCTCAGGTCACTAGGCAAGTGAGTGTCGGCGCACGCAAAAGCACTTCCATCCATCCTCGTCGCTACAGCAAGCTCCACCGAAGACACCTTGGCGGCGAGCTCCCCCAAAGCCGCGTGCACTAGCCATGACATTCCTTGGCGCGCCTGATACCCGGCCGGACGAAGACCACTGCATCGTCAATGGCTGCCCCCAGCTTGACCGAGCCTGCCAGGACTGGGAGGCCACCGCTCTCGTGGCATTGGTGCTGCGGGGCGACTCCAATGCCGACGACAGAGTGGTGGCTGCGGCAGTTCGGTGCTGCTTTGGCCTATCTCCCTCCACCATCCAGAGACCTACCTCCTCAAATTTGGCAACAAGCAAACCAGGGACAGAGTGCGGGATGCAAAGAAATTCCACCACGATGCTCTGGAGATTCATGTGCGACCTTGGAGGGCGGTGAGTCATGCTTTCGATGCTGCCATGTTCTTCCGCGTCCGACTCTGTTTGGAAGGGCTCCCGGTGTTCGGTTGGACACCAGACGTCGCGGAGCGCATTGTCGGCAGGAAATGCTCGCCGCACAACATCGAAGGGGTCTCGACGAGTCGGGAGGATACAAGGACTCTTAAACTTTGGGCCTAGATGTCCAACCCATGCTCGATTCCAAAGGTGGCCTAGATCACCTTCACGCATCGAGGCGAGGAACCCAGCTGGCCAGAAGCGAGCCCCCGCCCTCTAGACAAATGTAGGAGAGGGCTCACCCACCGGGTGATCATTCACCTCGACTACGTCGAGGATAACACCGCTGCACCACTCGATGACTTCCTCTCGGCGGCGGACACCGCCCCTTACGAGCCTATCACAACTCGTCTACCTTGGAACCTGGGGGTTGTGGATGGCACGCCGGAAGCCAAAGGGGGGCCGAGCAACATTCCTCCACAATCGATTCGCCAGGAAGAGGAGGAGGGGAAAGCCTCCCATCAGAAGACCACCGCAATCCCCGCAGCCACCGTCGACCCCCTCGCCACTCGGTCTACGATGACCACGCTACCACCCTAACCCGAAGGCATAAGGACAACGACGACAAGGGCCGCCATAACCACACCAACCACAGAAGCCACAGGAGCCTCGATACGTTAGTCAAGCTGCGCTTGGGCTCAGGCCGGGATCGTGACCGATCCCCCCGTCGGGGACACTAACACGGCAGCAACAGGGATGGCCGTCATCGGGTAGTGGCGTTGGGGGAACCAACCCCCCTATCCGGCGCTACAGGATTCAGCATAGACTGCTTCGGTCTATCCAAGTAGTCACCGGAGCAAGTCAAAGCAACCACCAACTGAACACTTCAGGAGCTCTTCGCATCCTACGCCAACTCCCTGCTTGAAGCACTACATGAGGTCTTCGACAACGCTCCACCCCAAACCTCCATGCAATCGCTCCACTACTCCGAGGAGGCGCGAGGCGAATGGCTGCGCAACGCTGAGGACTACATCAGGGCTACGTCAGCGTCGCTGTCGAACTCGGTCTAGCACCGGGACCTTCGACAACCACGCGGCCCAAGCCAACATGGTCGACCTTCCTCCAGGCAGCGGGCCAACTCGCTGCCCCGACCTCTCTGAAGCATGCCCCAGATCAAGAGCACAACCTCGACCAAGAGCCCTAGACCGAGACAATCCCTGTCGACTCATCGCAGGCAGTCCCGATGCACTCACTGGAGATGGTCCCCTACACCGACTTCAACACTGTCTCTAGTTTGGATGGCACTAATGAGACACTGACCGGTGCACTACAAGAGACTGATCCAGTAGGCGGGAACACATACCCTTCCAAAGGGATAGCCAACCTTGATGACCCCACGCAGCCTGCACCAACAAGCTTGCAGAAGCACACCAGAAGTTCACCGCCTTGGGCCATCAACAACCTTTGGCTGACTCCCCCCAAACCACGCGCAGACACTAGATGAGGTGCACCCCTAAGCCGAAGTACCGACCAGGAGATCGGCCAATGGCATGAGCTGAAGGCAACACTGTTCTCTACCCTGCCACTTTCGATCCTCACTGCCCCTGCACCGACTCCTCCCCAAACCACAAGAAGATGCACTTCTCAACGGATCAACCTCTGATGTAGTGCACGTCTTGCGGCCAAACGAAGGGCGGTTTCTATGCTGCATCGAGCTCAGGAAGCTCTCGCTCGCAAACTGGGTACTCTACCAAAAGTCCAACCACTCACGGACAACACGCTCAAAGAATACATCACAACTTTTGAAGCACCTCTACCCCAAGACACAATTGCCACTCTATCGCGGCTTTTCAAGATGGATTGCCAGCTCACTTCGCTCGCGGACGATGCTCTTGCCGAGCTCGGAGGCCACGGCTTGACTGACAGCCAAGGGACCAAGGCTACGACCCACCCCCCCCCCCCGGCCGAACGCTACATTGTCCACACCTCCACAGACTCCAACTGCTGCTCAGGCACCCTAGTGGCGGTGGCCTAGAGACAGATACTCCACCTAGTTCTAGTCTACAACACCGTTAAGATCATGTAGACTACCAAGATCGCTCCTGTCGCTTTTGCTTCAATGTCGTCGTTTAAATCTTGTGCTTCTTTATGTAAGACAAATGTTGAATGTATCCGCTTTCAACTTCCAAAATGTTTCATCCAGAGTGGCCAGCTGCTCTACCCCAAGATCTGGCATTTCACCGCCTTCGCCTCAGGTGGGTCACCAAACCGCCCCTATGTGCTACTAAACTTCGACCCTCCCAGCCATTCTTCTCAAAGTAGCTACCTCAACTACGAATGAACAGACCAAACATCAACATTATATGCCGAAACATGCTTGGCCTTAACACCCAAGCCAGAAAAGCGACTGTCCACGAGACCATGACCTCGACAACATGTCACCTAGTCTGTCTTTAGGAAACCAAGCTAAGCAATGTGTGTAACATCCCAAAATCCTAATTTTGGGATTATGTAATATAAACACATTAGAGAAATTACCTTGATTATTTGCATATGAAATATGCTATGTAAAGTTTGGTTTTTGAATTTAAAAATGAAACTTGAACTAGAAACAAAAAGGTGCTAAAAGGAAATAGATAAAACAAAGTAAATAAATTTAAAGGATAGAATTATTTCAGGGCATATTATCTTAGATATAATTCACCCAAGATTTTATATGAAGTCTTGTTTAGGAAAATAATTTCAAAAGCACAAAATGTAAACTTCTACAAATTTTGTAGAAATTCACAAAAGTATTAACATCTGCAAAAATTTACAAGAGCAACTAAATATGGTCAGAAGCTTACACAAAAATTTTCATTAAATTTCCAAGTTTTTGACTAGTGAATTAAATCAGCAAAGAAATTAACAATCCTAAATCTAACCTCTCTCTCTCACCTCACTGACTGGTGGGCCCACGGTTGCAGGGATAATCTTCCACCTCGGCTTGACTGCGCGCTAAGCATGCTTGCCACATGCAAAGCTTCACCGCGCTCATGGTTTTCGCCAGCGCCCACCATTTTGCTACTGCCCAACCACCCAAGTCGCTTGCCAGTCAACACCGCACCCATACATGCCCGGTCAAAGCCCATGTCTGTCCGTACACCGCCGAGACACGCGAGAGCTCCGCTACCGTTGCCCGAGCCTTCCTTGTCAATCTCTGCCCCTTCGTTTATATAAATACATCCCTGAGCTGCGCCTCACCCTTTCCAACTCAGTGCGCACCTCCCTTTCTCTTCCTCTCCACTCAACCGAGCTCTAGAGCTCGGAGAGCGCCAGCTCTAAATGGCCGTGCGCCGTCACCTTCGTGCTCAACGTTGTGAAGGGTTCCTAGTTAATCCTATCGCTTCTTTTCGTGTTCCAGTACCTTAGTAAGCTTTCCCCTTATTCGATTTTGCCTCTGATCCTTAGGAACGGCTGAATAGGAACGGCCGAATTGAGTCATCTTCCTCGTCTCCGACCAGAACACCGCTTTCAGCCCCGCCGACGATTCACGGCGCCTCAGACCCATCGGTTGCACCTGGAGCATCGCCCGAGCACCAGCAAGCTTCTCCAACCAACGCTGGACCTTCTCCTTCAACCGATCTTCTTCTCCACGCGTGACCAACCTCGCCGCCTCGGCTCACCATCGACTTGTCAGCCCCGACCACCTCCGACCTCCTTCTCGCTTCTAGTATGCTCCTAGTAGCCCCTAGAAGCTCATGCGTGCCTTAGTTTGGCAAGGGCATAGCTTAATCTGTTGAGGAACCGTCGCTGGCGAGTCCAGTCCGAGCGATTACCTCGTAGACAAACTCAGAATCATAAGAATAATGCATGAATCACAAGAACATAATAATAGATTGAACACAGGGATGTAGGGAGACTTCTTGCTTCTCTTTATTCCTTTATCAAGCGATCAATCGTTTACAGTGAATAGCACCCCCTATTTATAAGCTAGAGACCCTGCTAGGGTTTGGGATGGGGAGCCCATACATGGGCCGGCTTCCAGGCCGAGCCCATAGTTTCTTAACACTCCCCCTTAGGCACCCATCCTCACATGTTCATGCCTCGTCAAAACTCTATAAAAATCTAGTGGGAAAAAATTGGAGAAAGAGTACATGATACACGTTCTGGTGCTGCACGAATTTCCTCATTAAAAACCTTAGCCGATAAACTTAAGGAAAACTCGTCAAGGGAAAAAGAGTACAATCGACCCAATTTCATTTAATCTCCTGGATTTATTCTTTGGGTACTCGATCTTCATGATCAAGCTTTAATAATGAGTTCGTGAAGATTCTCCCCCTGAATTCTGCACTTCTCTAGGTCTCATCATTCCAATTCACGTATGCATCTTTTAAAGCTAGACGCTGGAAGTGACTTAGTGAATAAATTTGCAAGATTTTCATACGACTTAGTATGCAGTACTTTAATTTCGTCCATCTAGAGTGATAGATTTTCTGAAAAACTGATAAAATGGCAATATGTTATTTGTGAATTTGGGATTATTTTGAAAAATGTCCAGAGGTGTTTTCTCTGTTATTTTATGAAACTGAAATGAAAACTTTAGTCTTTAGACATGGGCGAGTTATATTGTATTATGAAAGAGTGAGGATTGTAGCTCACTAGTAGATAGGGTGGAGTTCTCACCTGTAGTCGATTAAGGACTGAAGCCAGTGTAACATCCCAAGTTTTAGACTTGTGTTTCAAATGTAAGAAAATGAGTAGAAATTAAAACTTTTTCTTACATCATGTAATTCCTGTATGTACTAAACAATTATTGTACAAGAGCTATGGAAATACATAGTCACAAGTCTTTGATCCAAATCTTGATCCTTCAAAAACAATCTTGACAAACCTTTTGATCATCTCCAGGAAATATTTTTCCTAAGTTCTTGGGTTGGTGTGTGACCCCTCTGAAAAATTTCACAAATTTTAGAAATTGTTTGAGTATTTTTGGAGGTCTGTCAAACCCAATTAATTCTGGTCAAACTGTGGGCCAGCACCTTGTGGAATTTTTGGAGGAAAAGGTATAGCACAAAAACCTCTGCACAATTTACACAAGGTCAATAACTCAGCTAACAAGCTTCTGTAAAAATGTTATAATTTTTGGAGTGAGTTTGCTATCCCAAATAAATCCCCAAACTTCATATCAGTTCAAAACCCAAATTCAGTGTCGAGTCGACTGCTCAGTCGAGACCAGTCGACCTACCAATCGACTCGGCTAAGTTGAGTCGCCAGCGCCGCGGACCTTCTTCGTGTGCGCGTCTTTGCCGGGCTGGATCTCCATCCGGTGCCCTGCACTCTCCTTCGATCTCGGCGCCGCGGGGTGGTCCAGCCGCTGGATCTCCATCTCGCGGTCAAGACCTCCCCGCGCTCGGACCTCCTCTCGCCTCGGGTGATGGGACGTCCAGACCACCCGAGTGCATCGAGGGACGTCCAGACCTCCTCACCTCGTATTTCTTCCTCCCGACCTCCTTGAGCTCTGGTCATCATGGTTTCGCTTTGGCGTCGTGTCGTGGTCGAGCGGTTGGGAGCGATGGCTGTCACTTTTGGGTCCTTCCCAACGCCTCTTTCGCCATGCATTGATGGTGTCGAGCCTAGCCCTAAGAAGTCCTCCCTACCTACCGCTCTTGTCAAATCTAGCAAGTTCATGGCAGAGCATGGACTTTGTTCACATGGGGCTTGTCCACACCCATGTCCGAGCTCCCACTTTATCTAGCTCAAGGCCCTCCTCAATTTCATTTTCCCACTCTTGGTTGTCGCTTGACTCCTCGGTTGTGAGTGTGAGCCCCAAGCTTGAGCACCCGAGAGCACCACCCCTACCACCATTGTCACCCTTGAGCTCCCTGCCAAGCTCGAGCCCAGTGGTTCCATCAACATTCTTGCCTGTTTCACTGTCATCTTGATCACCTAAAGCTTGCTCTAACTTAGCTTGGTTCACCATTGCAGAGGTGAACAAGTTGGGAGCTGCTTTGCGGGGTCGAGATCGTCTTCTTCCTCTTCACCGGCGAGCTCTTCGTCACCGGACCTCATCGGCCTTCTCCAAGTTCCTCCGACCACCTTGGTCCCCGTCGCCTCGGGTGCCCTTTTCTTAGCTTGGTCTTTTGCATTTTCTAGTCGTCATAGAGCCCGTTTAGTTTTCGTAGTTTTGCCGTATTGTACTCCTTCCTCTCTCTCCGGCTCGCCGGCGTTCCAGGCCGTCGCCGCCGTCGAGAGCACGTCCTTTAGATTCTTGGCGTTATTTAGAACTCACCATGTCCTTGGTTCTCGCATGAGCTCCCATCGCTGCGGTGAGCTCGAGTTGGCACTCAAAGCTTTTGTCACGTAAGATCGGACAACCCAATAGCCAATGATTGGTTGCCGGACTTTGAGGAGCCTCTCGCCGCGAGTGGGCCTCCTCCTCGTTGTCGCACGACAAAACCCCACCTGCACCTCCCGCCGACCTCCCGAGAGAAGATCCGCCGTTAAAGACCTCTCTCGGGTTAATCTTAGCCGTCGGACCTCTTCTCGCACGTCCGCAAAGACCTCCTCCTCGTGACCTCCCCTAGTTTAATCTCACCGTTAAGATCACCCTGGTTAGATCTGTACCATAGAGGGTTTCTGTAAATTCTAAGTCCCAAGACCTCCTAGAGTAATCTCCGCTGTTAAAGACCACTCGGATTAGCTCTAGACCGTTAAATCTTTGCTCGCGAAAACCTTAAGTGCTAGGACCTCCTTGAGTCGATCCTAACCGCCTAGGACCACCCCGGTTAAATCCTAGCCGTTTAGATCTTCCCCGCGCAAAGACCTCCCTTGGTCATTTTGCAAAGACCACCCTTAGACCACCTCGGGGTCCTCCTTGTAAAAGACCACCCCTGGTCTTTTATAAGGAACACCTCGGACCTCCTCCTCGAATTAATCCCGACCGTAGACGACCTCCCCAGGTTTAGATCTAAACGTTAGATCTTCTTTGTAAAATCTTTAGTTTCAGGACCTCCCTCCGTGTCGATCTGGACCGTTTAGGACCTCCCTAGATCTAATCTGAGCCGTCCAGATCTCCTCCCGTTAAAACCCTGTCGCCCAGGACCTCCTCCGCTTGATCGTGACCGTTAAGACCTCCCTTGCGAGATCTTAGTCGCCGAGACCTCCTGGTGAACTTTAGCCGTAGGACCTCCCTCTGGATATCTAGACCGTTAGGACCTCCCCCTAGAGATCCTGGCCGTCCAGACCTCCCTTCGTAGGTTTAGCCTTAGGACCTCCCCTAGTGCTCGAGACCGCCAGATCTTGATCTGACGGTCACGACCTCCGTTAGGCGCGAGGACCTCCTTTGCGTGCGCTGTGCATGCACTGGTCGTGGCCGTTGGATCCAATCTCAACGGTCCAGACCTCCCCAGAGCGGAAGGAGGTCTTTTGTGCGCTGTGCTTCGAGGCCCGTGGCCTTACGATGCAAGATCAACGATCCACGACCTCCCCGTATTCATTCAGTTCGTTTGTACCTCCGAGAGCTCAAATTTTCCAAGTCTTTTAAATGTTCCAAGTTTCGAAAATGCATATCTTTATCATTTTAGCTCCTTTTTGAATGATTCCAATTGCTTTAGCTCTGTTATAGAATGAACTTCAATATGAGAATGAATTTAGGCACTGTTATGTAGCAGAAAATGATATAAACTGCATGAACTTGTTTAATATAAAATGGTTGTCTAGAAATTCATTGAAAATTTGTAAAATGCATAACTTTTCCTCTGTAATTCCAAACTGAGCAAACTCAACTTGGTAAAATTTGTCTGTAGACATGCTTTAATATGAACTAGGCCTTGTCTTTATTCATGTTCCTGAAAAGTGATATATGCTAGTTTTAGAACTTAGAAAATTCATAACTAATTCATTATAACTCCAAATGAAGTAAACTCAACTTTGTTGTTCTTAGGATGACCTTAGATACCTACCATAAAAATTTCAGATTCCAGATCATTCTAGAAATTTTTGCTATGAACAGTAACCGAAATCAATTTAATTAGGATTTTCAGGCTGAGAGAAATTGTTTAGGGCATAACTTTTGCATGCTAAGTCCAAATGGAGTGATTCTTGTTTCTAAAATTGTCTAAAATCAACCTCTAGCTTCTGTATAAATTTCATGGGTTTTGGATGTTCTTTGCTGTTGAGTTCCTTTTGGGTGTTCTTCGTTCTTATTGGTTTTATCGCCTTCTCGCGTTAGGTTCCGAAGAATTTATTGAACCTGAGCACTCCCCTCTGCAGCAAGACCAATCCCAGCAAGGCAAGCAGTTTGATCATGTTAATCCCAGTATTTTAAGTATTTATGTTGATTACAAATTCTATGTATGCATTGCTACTTTGTGTTAAACTATTGTCGTTAGTTGACCTAGTAAATGCATTTCCTTAGGCAAATGATTATCCTCTACTACCGTGAGCCTAGGTTATTGCTGTGATTAGAGCTCGTGGATGAGCTCTTGTCACTTAGTAGTTGCGAATTAATTGCTTAGCCATGCTTAGTTTCCGGTAGAAATGGGCGGTTATCGACTTGTCGATAACCTTGATCACATAAAACTTATTATGATATATGATTTCAGCCTTGTGCCATGTCTACTTGTGAAAACTAAAACTAAAAATAAAATAATTTAGACTTGGGCACAATGGTAAGATGGTGTGATTTTTGGGTGTGACTGGAATGGTGCCCGAGTCAATTAAGGACCGAACATCTTGTGAGTACCTGTTATCCGAGCAATTTGTGCGTGCTAACCACACTAGAGGGTATGGGACCTCTCTTGACTTAGTACTTTGGCGTGTATTGGCTTCGGGTCGCAGGGAGTCGCAGGAGGGATGGTGTTGGGAGCATTGTAGTGTCCGAAAGGCTTCCCCCGTGATGGCTGGTTGTCTTTCGGCTTGCAATGTAAGCGTATGGGTTTCTATCCATACGAGCGGCTCGTAGTTAATACACAATATTGGAAAACGTCTCGTAGGACTTAGCCGTGTCGGCATACCTTCGGAAGTGTGCTTTGTGGCTTAAAGGCGGCCCAAGTGTGGGTACATGGTACACCCTGCGCAGGTTAAAACTATTCTAATAGCCTCGTCTAGGTTATGGACACGCTTGGGTAAGCTTTTCAAGAGGTAGACTACAACCTTTTAATTAAAACTAGACGGGTGGTACGAATCGGGGATTCGTGCTATGTTGTGGTGGCTATTGGGATAGTCACTTCCAGGTGATTACTTACTTGTATGTATCTTTATTTCGCTGTTATTTTGACAACAAAACAGATTTGCAAACTTGCTCTTGAATGTATTACATTATTGCAAATAAAGTTGGCCTTGTGCAAAATGAGACATACAACCTCCACCTAAATAAGCTTGCATGTAGTTTATGAATATGTCTGCTATTCCACACGTCAGTCTTGCGAGTACCTTTGTGTACTCAGTTATCTTGCTTAAATGTTTTGTTGCAGAGGAAGAAGGTGAGCTTGATGGGCCTCACTTTTGTGAGCTGTGTTGTGGTAGTCTTCGGGGCGACTAGCTTGACGGCCCGGTCGGTTGCCTTGTGGGTTGTGTGGCTAACCGGTCGACTTTTGTTCTAGCCATCTTATGGCACCTTTTGCTTCCGCTGTCATTCTTGTATGTTGTGTCATTTGGCCGGTCAGCTCTTTTGTAATAACTTACTTTATCTATGTCCTTTACTAGACTTGTTAATGTATGTTGTATAGAAATGATGTGTAATTTTGTGATGATGTGCATGTGCTGCAATTCTGGGAAGCATATGTACATCCAGGCTTTGGATATTTGATTAGTAATGCTAGAACCATATGGAGGTTGAGTATTACTAGTTAAATACCCGGGTCCTCACAGCCAGAAAATCAGTGACTAAGACCAAATAGTACAACCATATGTGCTAGTATGGGATGGTCGTAGCTAACTAAGTTTTCGAATTTGAGCCTTGCATGATAGTAGGCAGAAGTAGTACGAGCATGCTGAATGACAATCTGCCGACACAACTGTGAATGCCTCACTTCAACGGGGTTCAATCCGGGTGAAGTGAGGGATTCACTTGATGGGTTTCAATCCAGGCAAGTGATGGACTCACTTGACGTGTTTCTGTTCGGGCAAGTGAGGGACTCACTCGATGGGTTTTATCCAACGAGTGAGGGTCCTCCTTCAGCGGGTTTCTATCCGTGGGAGAAGGAGGATGACGATTCGCAGGGCTAGTGCAAAGTCAGGGCTAGATAATATAAAGGCTGCGTCATGAACTCTAGGCTGCTTACATTCGGTAGTGAGCAGTGATAAAGAGATATTTCGGGCAACTAGAATACTGCATACTATGGGTAAAGTTGTACACCTCTGCAGAGTGATAAACTATTCGAATAGCCGCGCTCACGGTCATGAGCATGCTTAGTACGGCTGGTATGGCGGTAGTCTTGTTTGTCCAAAAACTGGGTTGTTACAAAACTTGGGTAATGACATGGGGTTTTCCATTTGTTGAGTTAACTGCCATTTCTATGGTTATGTTGTTATGTCTATAGCGAAATTGTCATTTCTATGACTGATTGGCTATTTCTATAGTAGGACTGCCATTTCTATGGTTGAACACAAATTTGTCAGTGCCATTTCTATGGCAGAATATGATTATATTTTTGCTTGTAACCGGGTAGGGTTGTAGGTGTTGTTGTTACTTGATTCAATATCTTACTTACTATCCTGTACTTATTTATACTGCTTCTTTCAAATTCCATTGCAAATTATTACTTATGGATATTGCGAAGAAAAAATGGCTTTGAGCAAAATAACTTGTAGATTAGAGCCTCCTCATTTGATTGCCTTACATCTAATACTACAAGTCTTGCTGAGTACACAAGTACTTAATCTTGCTATTTTTATTGGTTTAGAGTTTGCAGATGAGCCGACGCCAGACGATGAGTTCTTTGTCCCTAGCACCGAAGGGTTTGGTGAGGGGTCTACCTAGGTCTTTGTTCCTTGTCGGTTGCCTGTGGAATTGAATGGGCATGCTGCTGGACTTTTGCTACTTTATTTTGTGTTCCGTTGCTGTTTATTCTACTATGATGACTGTCTTTATTTGGCCGGTCGGCCATGATTGTAATAACTTGTAATAGCTTAAGTAGATTAACCTTTTGCTTTACATGCGATTATATGGATGTGATTGCCAAATGTTGTGAATGTGTGTGCTAGCCTTTAATCCTAGGACTAGCACAGTATACACATCGGGTCTTCGGGTATTCCACACCCTGGGGTCCAACAGCGCTTGGTATCAGAGCCATACTGACTGTAGGACAAGCCCTAGGTAGTATGGTTAATAGATTAGGACTTAGAAATAAAATTGTAATCTAATTTAACCATAGGAATGGTGATACGAGGGAGGCCCGATCTTCTCAGTGAGGAACCGTGGATAGTTGATGCGAAGTAGACGATGTCGCTAGCTGAACACTCGCGCCAATGCACGAACCCTCAACTCTTCGGAATACGCCCAAAACACACCGGGTAGTTGTTCGTCGCGAGACCACGAACGACGAACGCCAAGTCCCCAATTCCCAATGGAACGACGGCTTGACCCTGGATTGCAGAACAAAACAATGGATCGCCTAATTCTCTCTCAAAGTCCTCGCATGAACTCTGGTGTCGAAAGAACAAGCAATAGCTATGTTTCAATCTTATGCATAAACTGGTCTACCTCTATGGTGCGGCCATGGGGGGTTTATATAGCCTCCCACGCAAGCACAAAGCTCGGATGAACGATGGCGAGTGCTCTGAGAATCCGAGTCCAACACTTTGTTCACTGCTATAGATCTCGAGTCCGATTATGTTCACATGAACATAATCCGATTCAAAAACGTCCTACTTTAATTTGGAAATCTAAACTAGTCTCCATCTCGGTTTCCCTTGTATTGTGAGCTTTCCTTCTCTTAGCTTGCACGAATTTGTTCGATGCACTTGATGCTTCTTTTGATGCCAATGTAACCCTTGTTGCCATGTCACCATATGTCTTTCTTGACCGCCCGCATGTGGTAGGGTTTTATCACGAGAGCACGTTCCTCTCGTTGGCCACATGGGTTTCTTCTCCTTGTTGGCGCATGTGTTTCTCCTCCATGAATTTGTTCCGGCATCCCTCTCCTCCCTCTCGGTTCCAAAGTCTTTAAATTTGTCAAACCTGAGAATGCACCAAGTATTGCTTTAGGTAGTAACCAATTCTCATTGGCAACAAAAGGAAATTCATTAAGAAACAAATGCACGTTGTTTGAGAAGTTTAGCTCACGCTTCACGAATAACCTCATAAGTAGTAGGGATATCCTCATCATCCTCCTTTCTTCAAAAAAGCCGTCCTCGGCTTTTGATAGCTCAAGATGTGCTAGACAAAACATACAACGATATATGCATGGTATATATATTTGTCATCCAAACTCCTTTCGCTTAGCACATGATGATTTCTTTGAAAGTGTAATAAACAAAAGAACAACGTATATACGTGGTATATGTATGCATCAATTGTTGTGACATTCTCGTTGTTGCGCACAAAATAATTAGGATCATAGCAGCCATAGGACGTATTTGATATATACATTGCGATACTTTCAGTCACATCATTCTCCCTCCCATGAGAAAAAATCGTCCTCGACTTTGGTAAGTACATGGGCAAGATATAAGTGGGACCCACTAGATCAAGTTGTTCAAATATTGGAGAGAAAAATTTTAGTTTCTTCCATGCTTCAACTCGACTACGTTGTTTACATGTATAGGAGAAACAAGTAGGCATCATATTGCATTCTAAACAATAGGCACTTGTATTAAAATCCATCTCAAAATGATCATGATATTTCTCAATAGATGGTTTGCGCAAAACATGCAAGTTTAAATCAGCAAGATTATCACAGTAATGCATATTCGATAAACATAGAACTTGTCATCTACACCATAATCTCCAATCAAATTGAATGTATATGTGTAGGCATAAGTACTAACAGTGATTTTAAACATGAAACTTTAGCAAGATTCTCAATCACACTAGATAGCTCTCTATGAACATCGAACATGATATAGTATAAAAGATCATCAAAAGATATTTTAGTAAGAACGTCCTTATGGGTAATCAATTCCACATTATGTAAATTGAGCTTACAAATTTCAGAACATGGAATATTCAAAGGAACACTAGAGCTCGAACTCAAATGCGCATTACCTCTTCTTGATGAGTATGCAATTCAACACCATTCTTGTACCTTTACCATCCTCCTCGGTTGTTGTAGGTGTTGTAGATATCAAATCATCATCATGAAACCATTGGATCGCAAGCACTCTATCCCCCACCGTGGTTATCTCCTCGTCTTTCACGTCCAACGGTGCCGGTTGTTCAACTTTCAACTCATTTTCTTTAATATCAACTTTGCACAATGTGAGAAACAACACTAGAAGTAGAAAATAAATCGTGAATTTCAGTAGTAACCTCACTTTGACTATCATCTACTTCTCTCTTTCTGTTGGTGCATCTTTCTCACACTCAATAGAGATGCTCTCAACCTCACATATGGTGGAATCACACAGCTCACTCTCTTTATCATTCTCACTCAATTTGGTGTGTGGCACTCATTCTCATATGGGTTTGGATACATCCCGTCCCCAAAGATTGTGGGTCACAAATGAGCAATTACCAGTAACCACAAACTCTTCATGAAGCAATGGGGCAGCACTACACGAAACATGTACCGAAGGGAATGTCCCATGCTCGATCGCCTTCACATGTGATATACTAGCGGCATTTAAACCTTTTCGTGGACAAGTCAACTTGTCAAGTAGAGAACGCTTTGAGTGGCGAGGTACAAAACGTGCGGAAATGTCGCTTCATCCGCTCCCACGTGATGTCGGCAATTCATGGCGCTCCATACGCTTCTTAATAACTGCTCCCACCAATGTGTGGCATAATCGGCCAAGCCACTAGACGCAAGTAAGAGCTTCCTCTCATTGGTATAGTTGTGCATCCGAAATAGAGTATCAATTTCTAGCTCCCAAGTGAGATATTCTTGTACATCGCATGCGACCCGGAAAATATAGGGATAGAAAATTTGGGCTTATCGTGAAAATCCTTACGATGCACGTTTGATTGATTGAACATGGCGTGCAGCTCCAAGAAGTTGTTGTTGATGTCCGTGCGTAGTTGCGTAACCTCCTCTCGAGGTTGTTCAATCCGATCGAACGGACCCGAGCTCATCGCGCACACCATTATCACGATCATGAAGTTGCTTTTGTAGCGTCCCACACAACCGTGTATACTCCGATCCACGTAACGGTGGATTCTCCCGATGACCTAACATGGATACAACTCACAAATAGCAAGCGAAATTATATGCGGGTTAGTAATAAAAAAACTTGCTCTCTACGCTCGCAACTCACCGTCCCGAACACAAGACAAGCTTACCGTTCCAAAGTGAATCAAGGACGGCAAATCGCCGATTGTGACGGCGGCGACCTTAACCGTAATGTATGAGCGTAACCAAGAGCAAGGAGTACACAAACGAGTGTAGGTGGAGCTCGGACGGGTATGTGTATATCCTATGCAACTGATATTCAAGGTATTGTAAAGCTAAGTAATGATCCAAGCTAGAGTATTTTGCCTATGTGCTGATCCAAAGGTTTGCGAAGTGTATGAAAGCACAAACAAAGATAAATGTGACTTAATGCAAACAAAGGAATGAGCTAGTGAGAGACAAACTGAAATTGAGATGAAAACTAGCTCAGATTCGCACTAAGTACTATGAGAGACGCTAGCCAATTGCAAAGATATCAATGTTAGGCGAGAAGATTGCTCAAATAGATTAAATACACAAGCTGAAATTGTGGACTAAGGTTTACTCTTCCCAATTTTGCCACGGCCTTTTGTTTTTGTTTTTTTCTCAAAACCGCATGAACAAAGCTCTTCGCCTTCTCGGCTATTAAGGAAACCGAAAGGAAAAATTTGGTCTTGGTATTTGCGGGTTTGATCTTTTGTTTTTAATACCTTTTCAAGCCGTGGCTTTTTCTTGTAACCATTGCCTTTTCCTCTTTTCTTATTGCAATGGCGAAATAGGGTTTGCTCCTCTTGATTGCACAAGTCTCACAATTCAACAATGTGTAAATAAACCAAAGAACAGCCCTAGTGCAATGCACAAAAGCTAGTCTCAGGATGAAAGGATATAAGTGAAGCTCAAGAAACCCAAAGTGTTTGATTCACTATCTCTTTTGGGTGCTAATTGAGGAGTTCAATCAGCAATTTGGTGCGGTTTATGTGAACACAACGATTAAGCAACGCAAAAGGAACACATGGATCAGCACTAAAAACAAAAACTCTAATGGATGAAAACTTAACTAAACGCACAAGAAATAACAGATTAAACTACGGTTTGGTATTGCAATTTTGGTTTATTGGACGATAGGATAGAAAGCGAATCTAACTACGGGTAAAGAAAATTCACCGAGTAAACCTAGAATCGATACCATATGATACGGTGAGGCCCGATCTTCTCGATGAGGAACCGTGGATAGTTGATGCGAAGTAGACGATGTCGCTAGCTGAACACTCGCGCCAATGCACGAACCCTCAACTCTTCGGAATACGCCCAAAACACACCGGGTAGTTGTTCGTCGCGAGACCACGAACGACGAACGCCAAGTCCCCAATTCCCAATGGAACGACGGCTTGACCCTGAGTTGCAGAACAAACAATGGATCGCCTAATTCTCTCTCAAAGTCCTCGCATGAACTCTGGTGTCGAAAGAACAAGCAATAGCTATGTTTCAATCTTATGCATAAACTGGTCTACCTCTATGGTGCGGCCATGGGGGGTTTATATAGCCTCCCACGCAAGCACAAAGCTCGGATGAACAGTAACCGAGTGCTACAGTAATCCGAGTCCAACACTGTTCACTGCTACAGTAATCGAGTCCGATTACTGTTCACATGAACAGTAATCCGATTCAAAAAACGTCCTACTTTAATTTGGAAATCTAAACTTGTCTCCATCTCGGTTTCCCTTGTATTGTGAGCTTTCCTTCTCTTAGCTTGCACGAATTTGTTCGATGCACTTGATGCTTCTTTTGATGCCAATGTAACCCTTGTTGCCATGTCACCATATGTCTTTCTTGACCGCCCGCATGTGGTAGGGTTTTATCCTGAGAGCACGTTCCCTCTCGTTGGCCACATGGGTTTCTTCTCCCTTGTTGGCCGCATGTGTTTCTCCTCCATGAATTTGTTCCCGGCCTCCCTCTCCTCCCTCTCGGTTCCAAAGTCTTTAAATTTGTCAAACCTGAGAATGCACCAAGTATTGCTTTAGGTAGTAACCAATTCTCATTGGCAACAAAAGGAAATTCATTAAGAAACAAATGCACCTGTTGTTTGAGAAGTTTAGCTCCTGCTTCACGAATAACCTCATAAGTAGTAGGGATATCCTCATCAAATGGTTCTGAAATATTAGAGATATTTGCTAAACTTATCCCTCTTAGCGTTCTTTTCTTCCCTAAGGTCTCTTTTTAATCATCTTCTCTCATCTCGATTCAAACTAAGTCTAGTTTTGAGAGAAGGTGTGCTGTCTGAAAATAAAATATTTTAATCACTTTTAGGACCTTAAAATAGAGCCAAAAGTTTTCAAAATATCATAAAAATATCCCACACAAAGTCTTTCTTGAGTTTCCTCTTTGAACTACTAAGGATACCACCTTAGACCCCTCTTTTATAAAAATTTCAGAATGTGATGCTTGCTGAAATTGTTGTAATGTACTATATTTTTAAACCTCCCTTACCTTCATTTCGAGTTATTTAGAGTGAAATTATAAAGGTCTACTTACATAAAGACCACGGGGTAAGAATACATGATTATAAGCCTTAAGAATTAGTTAAGTGAACTTGAGAATGGCTAAAAGTATGTGCTGAAATTTCTTTCCCTGTCTACTGTCATTTCTTATCCATATCTCTTGTCATTTGATCCCTAATTCTCCTTTTCTATATAAACATGTACATGGCCAGCCAGTGGGAGCCGTAGTACCGCACGAGTGCCTTTTAGGAGGGCACATTGTAGCACACTGTGGGTGATGTTGCAGCAGATCGAGTGGCCACACACCCCGTAGTACACCATCTACAATGCACCGGCGAGTGCCGCCTCCACCGAGTACCTCACTCAGGTGCTTGTCCAGGGGAGGAACTTCGGCGAACCGTCCTTCCGCTGTTACAGAAGGAGATCTACCGTCCGGATGTCTCTGCTCGATGCAGCTTATGTCACCATCGTTTGTCTGCAACACGAGCTGCCAGCGCTGCGGAACTCGTTCTTCCACTTTCCAGTGCGGTCCGCGGACCAGGAGGATCCCACCTATCAGGTGGAAGGGAGGCAGTTCCTTACCCCTCACTTGCACCTTGTGGGTCTTGTGAGGTCCCTTGACGGGTATCTCCGTCGAGTGTCTCGCGAGCTTCTGGAGGCTCGTCGGAGGATCTGCACTTTGGAGGACAGCATTGCCCCTATGGTAGCCCAGGGATTCTTCTCCAGGGAGCTACTGTATGGATAGGATGCAGTTTTAGCACCCGACGAGGAGTTGCCTTAGCCCATCATCCACCTGCAGTCTTGTACCCGACGTCCCTGTATGTCGTTAACCGAACATCGCCGCCGGGTGATGGCCATCTACGCAGGTGCAGTGGACCCTTCGCAACCATTGCAGCGCTATCACCACTGCCTCGCTGGATGTCAGGATGATGAGCACCAGAGCACTCCACCCTCTGTTGCCCTTGAGTCCTTAGGAGTTGCTTCACGCGATTAGGATGTCTAGACTGTGGTAGTTAACCTAGAGCTCACCTGTAGGCCTTAGAGTGAGCACTTTTGGACATTTTGTAGGAGTAGATCAAGGTGGGACCTCGCTGTAAAATATTTGTAATGTGCTACTCTTGTTGTTCTATTTGCCCTCTTTTGTAATATGGAACACCGAGCATGTGCGCCATGCAATGTTTAACTAGAAGATTGAAAATTCACGTGTGTTGCCCTTAAATCTTAAAAATATGCATGCTATCAATTCAGAATAGATTAAAGTAGTTTGGTATGACAAAAACTTACTGACCCACTTAACTTCTGCTCATTCCCTCGTATCCTGCGAACTTTTGTTTACTCTACCTTTTGGTTAATTAGAATGTCGGTTACTGGCTCAGTGCGCCAGATCATGGTAACAGGAGCCACCTCCGGATTGCAACCCGAAAGCGAGGCACCCACGCCATTGCAACCTAGCACTCAACATTATTCTGCCTCGACACCGCCAGCTGATCAATCTCCGCCTGCCGCCGCTGCAGAAACAGAAGTTCTACCGCCGCCGCCTACCATGACGCTAGTGCTTGCCCTGATTTAGCAAGGGCGATAGACTAACACTCTAATGCTCTAGCAGTTAGTTCAGAATACTACTACTCTCAACACTGCTGCCAGGGGAAATGGAGCTGTAGTCAACCAATCATCGTCCAAGATGGGCGAGTTCATGCAAACTCGGCCACCCACTTTTGCATCAGCCACCGATCCCCTTGACGCTGATGATTGGCTCCATACAGTAGAGAGCAAGCTGACTATTCCCCAATGCAATGATGATGAGAAAGTTCTCTACGCATCCTATCAACTGGAGGGCACAACAGCAGTTTGGTGGGAGAACCATCGGACACTCATTCCTGAAGGCCAGACCATCTCATGGGTCGCCTTCAAGGAAGCATTCCACGGTGCCCATATACCCTCTAGTCTTATGGATATCAAGAGGTGGGAGTTCTATGAGCTCCGACAAGGGAACTTGTCAGTCATGGAGTTCCTGCATTGTTTCAACTATCTCGCACGATACACAGCATCTGAGATACCAAATGAGTCAAGAAATGTTGCTCTATTCAGGGAGCGCCTGAATGATGAGATGAAGTGGTCACTCACTACCCATGACATACCTAATTTCTAGACCTTGATCAACAAGGTGATCCGAGTCGAGGATAGCACCTAGACAGTGGTGGAGAGCCGCAAGCACAAGTGGCTTGCATAGAAATCGACAAGCAAGCGGTCCGCTAAAACCCGTGTTTGGGGTGTCAAATCTTTCGCTCGCCCTTCAAAGACCGCCATCTATGAGGTCTCAAGCACCTATTCCCACCCTCAACCTACAGATGGTTCAATAATATAACCGTGGAAATCAGCCGTCCGATACTCAAAACCTGGCAGCAAACGTTGCGTGCTTCAATTGCAATGAACGCGGACATTATGCCAACAAGTGCCCAAAGAAGAATATTCAGGCATCTCAACCTCAGCCTTTTGGAGTCCAGCAATGACCCTAAGGCCCCGCTTGAGGCCTAGGAGGGCAGCAAGCACCCAAGCTGGTATAAGGCTTCGAACGCGCTCGCCTGAACCACACTACTGCTGAGGAGGCTAACGCATCACCTGATGTGGTGACGGGTATGATTCTCGTGCATTCCGTGCCTAAGTTAGCCTTATTTCATTCTGGAGCAACTCATTCCTTTGTTTCCAAGAAGTTTGCTATGCATCAACAACTGGAAACTGCAGAACTAGATGACATTCTAGTGATTCATTCACCCGGGTCCATCTTAAGGACGAAACTCAGATGCTTTGAAGTTCCTATAGAAATAAATGGGATATAATGCAGAGCCAATATCATCCTAATAGATAACCCTGGGTTACATATAATCCTTGGGATGGATTGGTTATCCAAACATCAAGGAGTAATCGATTGTGTGAATTGAGCCGTTTCTCTAGTCAACTCTGACGGAGAGCGCGTCGTGTTTACTTCTGCTTATGATGCTCCGTCGCAGTAGCCCAATCTCAACTCAATGTCAATCTCAGAGCTTAGTCAAGTCCCAGTGGTATGCGAATATCTAGACATGTTTCTGGATGAACTACTGGGAATGTCGCCTGATCGGGACATGGAGTTTGTCATTGATTTGATACCCGGGACAGCACCCATATCCAAACAACCTTATCGAATGGTATCTAATGAATTGGCCGAATTGAAGAAACAACTCAAGGAGCAGCTGGACAAGGGATTCATTCACCCTAGCTCATCTCCGTGGGGCTATCCACCCTATTCGTCATGAAGAAGGGCTGACGGCCTACGGATGTAAATGCGTCGACTCATCGTTCTCTAAACGGTCACCATCAAGAACAAATATCCTCTCCAAGGATAGATGATTTGTTTGATCAAATGAATGGTGCATGTATCTTCTAAAAAATTGACTTGAGAACCAGGTATTTCCAACTCAAGGTCAGACTAGAAGATATTCTGAAGACTACTTTTACTACCCGTTACGGTCTGTATGACTACACTGTAATGTCCTTCGGACTTACCAATGCTTTGGCAAATTTCCTGAATATCATGAACAAGGTCTTTATGGAGTATCTGGATCAATTTGTGATAGTATTCATTGATGATATCCTTATCTACTCCAAGATTGCGAAGAACACGGCAAACATCGCATTTAGTGCTCGATAAGCAGCGGGAACATCAGTTGTATGCCAAATTCAGCAAGTGTGAATTTTGGCTCAAAGAAGTCTGATTTTTGGGCCATGTTCTATCTGAAGGAGGCAAAGCAGTAAACCCGAGCAAGATAACAGAGGTGCTAGATTGGAAGTAGCCCCAAACCGTTCTTGAAGTCCAAAGTTTCCTCGGTCTGGTGGGTTATTACCGCTGGTTCATCGGGAACTTCTCCAAGATTGCTAGACCGATGACTCAACTTCTGAAGAAGGAAAAGAAGTTTGAATGGTTAGCCTCGTGCGATGAGAGTTTTCACGAGTTAAGGAAAAGGCTCACATCAGCCCCAGTGCTCACTTTGCCCGATATACACAAGGATTTCACTATGTATTGTGATGCATCCGCCACGACCTCATTTGCATGCTAATTCAAGAAGGCAAAGTGATGGCCTATGCCTCGCGATAATTCTGACCACATGAAGTGATTATCCAACCCATGATTTGGAGTCGCGTTTGTGGTTCATGCCCTCAAAATCTAGAGGCATTATCTTATCGGCAATCAGTGTGAGATATACTTAGATCATAAGAGCCTAAAATACTTCTTCACTCAGCTAGATCTAAACCTGAGGCAGCGAAGATGGCTTGAATTGATCAAAGACTATGACCTAGGCATTCATTACCATCCTAGTAAAGCTAACGTTGTAGACGATGCTCTTAGCCAGAAACTTCATTATATGAGCACATCGATCGAAAAGAATCAACCGTTGCTGCATGAAGAGTTCCGAAGCCCAACTTAGAAGTGGTTGAGGAAGGTTATGTTGCTACCTAGCACTACAACCTACCCGCATCACAAATCCAAGACTCAACTCAAGGATCGGCCATGGCGAAATCAAGATCATTATGAGAAATGGTGGAAAATCGAAATTTTTCGAGAGCATGGCTGGATTGATTATGCGAGGATAGCGATCTGCATTCAAAGGATCAGGATGTCAAGAAGCTCCTCGAGAAGCCCATGATTCTCCTCTCTCCATGCATCCCGGGAGCACCAAGATGTACCAAGATCTCTGTAAGCAATTTTTGTGGCCTAGTATGAGGAAAGATGTTGCCGCCTATGTTGCCCAGTGCGACGTATACCAGCGTGTTAAAGAAGAACACCAGCGACCCACAGGGTTACTTCAACCCCTGAGTATTCCCGAGTGGAAATGGGATGAAATCGGTATGGATTTCATCATAGGTTTGCAAAAACCCGAAATGGGCACGACTCCATCTGGGTTATCGAGGACCGCCTGACCAAAGTGGCTCATTTTATTCCAGTTAGCACCACCTACAACGGAGTCAAGCTTGCAGAGCTCTATATGGATAATATCATCCGTCTGCATGGCGTGTTGAAGATCATAACCTCTGATCGAGGACCTAAGTTCACTTCCCGATTATGGGATAGTGTGCATGAACTGTTAGGAACCGAGCTATTCTTTAGCAGAGCTTTCCATTCGCAAACCAGAGGTCAAGCAGAAAGGGCCAATCAAATTTTGGAAGATATGTTGTGAGTGATACGGGGGAGGCCCGATCTTCTCAGTGAGGAACCGTGGATAGTTGATGCGAAGTAGACGATGTCACTAGCTGAACACTCGCGCCAATGCACGAACCCTCAACTCTTCAGAATACGTCAAAAACACACCGGGTAGTTGTTCGTCGCGAGACCACGAACGACGAACGCTAAGTCCCCAATTCCCAATGGAACGACGGCTTGACCTTGGATTGCAGAACAAAACAAATAGATCGCCTAATTCTCTCTCAAAGTCCTCGCATGAACTCTGGTGTCGAAAGAACAAGCAATAGCTATGTTTCAATCTTATGCATAAACTGGTCTACCTCTATGGTGCGGCCATGGGGGGTTTATATAGCCTCCCACGCAAGCACAAAACTCGGATGAACAGTAACCGAGTGCTACAGTAATCCGAGTCCGACACTGTTCATTGCTACAGATATCGAGTCCGATTACTGTTCACGTGAACAGTAATCCGATTCAAAACGTCCTACTTTAATTTGGAAATTTAAACTAGTCTCCCTCTCGGTTCCCTTGCCAGGCTGGTATAAGGCTTGAGCGCTGCTTTGAACCACACTGCTAGGAGATAACGCATCACCTGATGTGGTGGCGGGTATGATTCTTGCATTAGGTGCTAAGTTAGCCTTATTTCATTACGGAGCAACTCATTCCTTTGTTTCCAAGAAGTTTGCTATGCATCAACAATGAAGCTATGAACTAGATGACATTCTAGTGATTCATTCACGGGTCCATCTTAAGGGAAACTTCGAATGCTTTGAAGTTCCTATAGAAATAAATGGGATATAATGCGAGCCAATATCATCTAATAGATAACCGGGTTACATATAATCCTTAGGATGGATTGGTTATCCAGCATCAGAAGTAATCGATTGTGTGAATTGCGTTTCTCTAGTCAACTCGGCGGAGCGGCGTCGTGTTTACGCGCATGATGCTCGTCGCGTGCCCAATCTCAACTCAATGTCAATCTCGAGCTTAGTCAAGTCCCGATGGTATGCGAATATCTAGACATGTTTACGGATGAACTCTTGGGAATGTGCTGTCGGGACATGGAGTTTGTCATTGATTTGATACCGGGACAGCACCCATATCCAAACAACCTTATCGAATGGTATCTAATGAATTGGCGAATTGAAGAAACAACTCAAGGAGCAGCGGACAAGGGATTCATTCACCTAGCTCATCTCAGGTGGGACATCACCTATTCGTCATGAAGAAGGGCTGACGGCCTTTCGGATGTAAATGTCGACTCTGTTCTCTAGAAGTCACCATCAAGAACAAATGTCTCTCCAAGGATAGATGATTTGTTTGATCAAATGAATGGTGCATGTATCTTCTAAAAAATTGACTTGAGAGCAGTTATTCCAACTCAAGGTCGGACTAGAAGATATTACGAAGACTACTTTTACTACCAGTTCGATGCGTATGACTATTTGTAATGTCCTTCGGACTTACCAATGCTTTGGCAAATTTCACGAATATCATGAACAAGGTCTTTATGGAGTATCACGGATCAATTTGTGATAGTATTCATTGATGATATCTTATCTACTCAAGATTGCGAGAAGAACACGGCGACATCGCATTTAGTGCTTTCGATAGCGGCGGGAACATCGATTGTATGCCAAATTCAGCAAGTGTGAATTTTGGCTCAAAAGTCTGATTTTTTGGGCCATGTTCTGCTGAAAGGAGGCAGCATTAAGCCGGAGCAAGATAGAGAGGTGCTAGATTGGAAGTAGCCCAAGCCGTTCTGAAGTCCAAAGTTTCCTCGATGCGGTGGGTTATTACCGCTGGTTCATCGGGAACTTCTCCAAGATTGCTAGGCAGACTCAACTTGAAGAAAGGAAAAGAAGTTTGAATGGTTAGCCCTCGTGCGATGAGAGTTTTCACGAGTTAAGGAAAAGGCTCACATTTGATGCTCACTTTGCCCAGATATACACAAAGTTTCACTATGTATTGTGATGCATCCCCACGACCTCATTTGCATGCTAATTCAAGAAGGCAGAAGTGATGGCTATGCCTCGCGATAATTCTGACCATGGCGATTATCAACCATGATTTGAGTCGACGTTGTGGTTCATGCCCTCAAAATCTAGAGGCATTATCTTATCATTGTCGGTGTGAGATATACTTAGATCATAAGAGCCTAAAATACTTCTTCACTCATTAGATCTAAACTTTGAGGCGAAGATGGCTTGAATTGATCAAAGACTATGACTAGGCATTCATTACCATCTAGTAAAGCTAACGTTGTGAGCGATATCTTTAGCGAAACTTCATTATATGAGCACATCGATCGAAAAGAATCAACCCGTTGCTGCATGAAGAGTTAGAAGCCCAACTTAGAAGTGGTTGAGGAAGGTTATGTTGCTACCTAGCACTACAACCTACCCCCGCATCACAAATCCAAGCGACTCAACTCAGGATCATTATGGCGAAATCAAGATCATTATGAGAAATGGTGGAAAATCGAATTTTTCGAAGCATGGCTGGATTGATTATCGCGAGGATAAATCGCATTCAGGTGATCATCGTAATCTCGAAGAAGCCCATGATTCTCCTCTCTCCATGCATCAGGAGCACCAAGATGTACCAAGATCTATGGCAATTTGTTGCCTAGTATGAGGAAAGATGTTGCGCCTATGTTGCCCATCACGGCGTATACCGCGTGTTAAAGAAGAACACCGGGACCCGGTTACTTCGCCTGAGTATTCCCGAGTGGAAATGGGATGAGAAATCGGTATGGATTTCATCATAGGTTCACAAAACCGAAATAGACCACGACTCCATCCCCGGGTTATCCGGACCTTTGACCAAAGTGGCTCATTTTATTCGATTAGCACCACCTACATGAATTCGCACGAGCTCTATATGGATAATATCATCCGTGCATGGCGTGTTGAAGATCATAACCTCGATCGAGGACCTAAGTTCACTTCGGTTATGGGATAGTGTGCATGAGATGAACGGGCTATTCTTTATGACTTTCCATTACATAAACGGAGGTCAAGCGAGAAGGGCCAATCAAATTTTGGAGATATATTTGTGGAGGTGATACGGGAGGCGATCTTCTCGGTGAGGAACCAGTGGATAGTTGATGCGAAGTAGGCGATGTCACTAGCGAACACTCGCGTAATGCCGAACCTCAACTCTTGAATACGTCAAAAAACACCTGGGTAGTTGTTCGTCGCGAGACCACGAGCGACGAGCGCTGTCTTCCCAATGGAGCAGGCTTGACCTTGGATTGCGAGAACAAAACAAATAGATCGCCTAATTCTCTCTCAAAGTCCTCATGAACTCGGTGTCGAAAGAACAAGCAATAGCTATGTTTCAATCTTATGCATAAACTGGTCTACCTCTATGTAGATGCGGCCATGGGGTTTATATAACCTCCCACGCAAGCTGCTGGATGAACAGTAACCGAGTGCTACGTAATCCGAGTCCGACCTTTGTTCATTGCTCACGATATCCGAGTCGATTACTGTTCACGTGAACAGTAATCAATTCAAAACGTCCTACTTTAATTTGGAAATTTAAACTAGTCTCCCTCGGTTCCCTTGTATTGTGAGCTTTCCTTCTCTTAGCTTGCGAATTTGTTCGATACACTTGATGCTTCTTTTGATGCTAATGTAACCCTTGTTGGCCACATGTGTTTCTCCTCCATGAATTTGTTCGGCCTCCCTCTCCTCCAAGGCTTCACAATGTTCAAACCTGAGAATACAAAACATTTGCATGAGGTAATACCCAATTCTCATCAATGTGAAGATTCATTAAGAAGCAAAAGCACTGTTGATTTAGAAGTTTAGCTCTTGCTCGTCGATTGGAACAATATGCGCCACGTGCTTGAATTATTTGTGGCGTCATGTATGGCGTCCACCTCGATCAGTGTATGACCACCAATAGGAAAGATGTATAAGTGTTAGGATGCCTCTCATCATCCTCCCTCTTGAAAAATTCGTCCTCGGCGCTAGATCATCACCACAAGATGATGGCGCATTGAAAGTAGAGCTCACGCCATAGTCATCGCGGAAAGCTCTATCTTGTAGGCTATCGTTGATCTTCTCAAGCACCTTGAAAGGTCCATCACCTCGTGGCGACATGATTTAGACTTGCGGCGTTACGGAAAGCGATCGCTTGCGGTGGCACCCAAACCAAATCACCTGGTTGAAAAATCATCTTCTTTCCGTTTCTTATTCGCCTTCTCGGCGGACTTGACCGCGTTCTATCTCCTCTTTTGTTTTGAGATGCAATTTAAATCACCGCTCCTTAAGCAGGCGCCTCCATGTGAACGGTTGTTGACTTGGGCGGCGACAAATCAAGTGGCGTAAAGGGTTTGAAGCCATACACCACCTCAAAGACACAAGCAGTGGGTGCAGCAGCCGATTATATGGCGAATTCCCCGTGCGGCAACAATCCTCCCGCTCGCGTGGATTCTTCTGATCATGGTCAGTAGCATCGAGTGTGCGGTTCACCACCTCGGTTTGACCATCAATTTGAGGATGACAAGTTGTCTGAATAACAACCGTCCCATTTTACCCAAAGCGTCTTCGAGTAGCTCATGAACTTCATATCGCGATCCGGACACAATAGTGCGGGGCACCATGTAGCCTCGATCTCTGAAAAACAAGTTAGCAATATCGATGCATCGTGCGCTCTTGTGTACGAATAAGTGTGTCATCTTGGCGATCCTGGCGACAAAACAGAATCGCTCCCCCTTTTAGTTCTAGGCGGTCTTAAAACAAAATCCATACTAATGTCCTCCCATGGTGCATTGGGGAACAGGTAGAGGTATACAAACCATGGATTCAACTTGATTTGGCTTTGTGGCAAATGCATCGCTGCACATACCTCTCCATCTCGCCTCATCTTAGGCCAATAAAGTGACAGCTCGGCATAGACAACGTCTTCTCCGTCCAAAATGTCCCATCAATCCACACAATGTGATTCCTGATTAATAGCAAGCATACGGAGGATTACGGAACACATAATTTGTTAGTCGCGAAACAAAAACCCATCATGGATGTGAAATTTATCCCAACCTTTTCCTCTTTGCAATGTGCATGAGACGGAAAAATCATGGTCATGAGCATATAAATCACGCAAACTCTCTAAACCGAGAACTTGCACTCCTAATTGAGTTAAAAGCACACTTTTCTAGAAAGAGCATCGACCACATTTCCTTTCCCTTCTTGTATTTCACAATGTGAGAAAGCGACTCAATGAATTCAACATTTGGCATGTCTACGGTTGATTTGCTTGACCTTTTAAATACTTAATGCCTCATGATCGAGAATGAATAATAAACTCTTTAGGCCATAAATAATGTTGCCAAGTTTCCTAACATGCCACTTCGCGCATAAAGCTCTTTGTCATAGGCAGATAATTCAATTGAGCACCATTGGTTTCTCTCACTAAAATAAGCTACAGGTCTACCCTCTTGCATTAAAACACAGCCAATACCCAATCCACTAGCATCACACTCAATTTCAAAAAATTTAGTGAAATCGAATAAAACAAACAGCGATTGCGGTCAAGCGTTTCTTAAGTTCGACAAAAGCATTGTCTTGCGCTACCCCCACAAATTCAACGACCTTCTTAATGGTTCATTCAAAGGGCAGCGATGGTGCTAAAATCTAGCGCGATAAAAACCAGCGAGACCATGAAAACTTCTGTCGACTTCGTTCACGAGGTTGGCCAATTTTTAATCGCTTCAATTTAGACTCATCTACTTCAACTCCTGTGCGAAACAACATAGCCAAAAAGATGACACGATCTTTGCAAAAGTGCACTTCTCTAAGTTACCAAATAACCTAGCCTCACGCATAAACTTGTAGAACTTGTCTAAGATGGTCTATAATGGTCGATTCGGTCATTGTGCGTCGAGAATATCATCAAAGTACACAACCACAAATTTACCAATGAAATGCCTTAAAACATGATTCATTAAGCGTGAATGTACTAGGTGCATAGTTAAACCAAAAGATGA